>JAQIXD010001440.1:0-14997 GCA_034699985.1 Minunthozetes semirufus
TCTCTCTCTCTCTCTCTCTCTCTCTCTCTCTCTCTCCCTCCCTCCTTCTCCTCAACAAAAGTTAAGTATCTCCAAGTTTTTTGTATAAGTTTTTAATAATCTCATATGAATTACATGCGAAGAGGTCTGACCAGTGATGGGCTCAGACACAGTATGCTCTTCGGCTATCTGTTAGATCTGTAATTCAATGTAATGGTGCGGCACAGGTGCAATAGTGTATTGGCTCGGATATGATGCCTCAAATGTATGGTTTATAGGGACGGGTGTGTGTATAACCTTATAAATCGTTTTGTTCACTCAAAAGGCAATTCATGAGATGAGCCAAACGTTTAGATTGTATTCTATCGTATTCTCCATTCCGTTCCGTTCGCTCTCTCTTTTGCTTCAAATGTTTATAATATTATATAATATTTAAAAAGCGATGAAATGATTGAAGTGATTGAAGTGATCACTCATTTAATGAATAAATTTTGAAAAAAGTGTAGACCATTGCTGACGAACAAATTGAAAGATGTGTTCATAAAGTGATTCCAATGAAATTTTTAATGCAATTGTAATGACCTTAACATCCCTTAAGCCCCGCAATAACTTATACCGATCTTCAGTATTCAGTATTTTATTGAATTGAAATTGCATTCAATCACTCCTACACTCACTTTATTATTAATAAGTTTGAGTCAGTCATTGAATTCAAGAATATTCAATACATTTATAAAGAATTTCATTCAATATAATAATATATTATGTATTTCGAGTGAATTTTAAAATTCAATGAATGAGTGGTTTTTTAAGCCGTAAAACTCAATATTCAATAACTGTGCTATGATTTTAAAATCTGTCTAAAAAGCGATGTTTTTATCATTTGAAAAACGACTCAGACGAGGGAACGGCGGTGTTTGCACCTGCAATCATAATGAGGTAAAACACTTTTATTCTTAATCTTTGATAAATGCGTGAAAATATCGGATTTTGTTTTGAATCCAAATTCAATTAATTTATTTGAAAAATGATTACAACTCTTAAAATCTTACTTAAAGCGTAACATTTGTGTAATTAATTGTAGTTTAACACAATATTTACGAGTTTTTTACAATTATTTCATGGATTCCTTAATAACGAGCAAAGAATTGTATCCAAATGTAGTCCAATCTATACATATCTGTATATCCTTTTGTTATGTTCTCTAATATATTACTCAATATTTGTAAAATTATTATTTTATATCATCTCTTTAGAGGTCATCTGAAATACAGTTTTGTATTATAATTTATAAATAAGATATGAGACCATATATTTGAGCACAAAGTTTGTTACAAACTATGAAAGTTTTATAATTATTACTATTTATTAGGATCCGGACAACATACCCGTATAAATTACACAATGTCTCAAATTTTCTGAAAATAATTTGTGGTAAAACTAAGTGAATGAGTTTCAATTTGTCCTTTGAAATGATTATATTGATGACCAAGAAATAATTTGACCTTTCACGTTAGTTATATAGAAATATAGCTGAGAAGGAGTCATTATAATTCTTAAGGAGACTTATAATTTGACCTTATCTTTTTAATATTTTAATAAACAAAGTCATTTCTAATGCTGTGTTTTCACAAAATAGATCATTTACTTCAGTTTGACCCCTCCCTGTCAACAACAACCTTAGCTCTGCATAAAACTGTAACCCAAAGCACTAATATTATGATAATTTGTCATCACTTTTGGGAATTGTTATAAATTAGAGTGAAATTCACATCAAATTAATTTTCAAAATTACATATTTTAAATGTAATTATAACAATAATCACATAATGGGTAAGTTTAAAAATAATGACAACTATTAAGAATCCTAGATTTCATCATAATTGTATGATTAACTTGGTGATTTTTGTGTTTGAAATTCTATAGAAAGTATAAATGAAATGTTTGACAAACACCTAATTCAATAAGAAATGTTGTTGTGGTAACAAAATCTATTTAAAAGGAATAGAAGCAATTATTAGCATGGTGGTTCAAATGTTCAAATCATCAAATCTTAGAGAAAACGCAAAAAAATAAAGAATTCATTTATATTCTTCGGGAATGTTTATATCTGACGGCACAGGGCATACCTCAATGCGAATAATGGCTCACGACTTCCGTGACCTCAACAATAATTTTGTCTTTAAATCAAAAGCAATGGAAAGCCGGACGAAGAGCCACATCCTATGCATAGCGGAGGAGAGAGAAATAGAGAGAAGTGCCCAATACTTACCATATAATGATTGTATTGACTTTTGGGGGACTCTCCGGAGCGGATCTTTTCTATGTAGTAATCGTGAAGCGCCTGAAGTGCTTCTTATGTCGAAGTTTATGAATTATAATTCATTTCCACGTATTATAAGTATTATAACGTATTATATTGTGGTATAATGTGATAAACGCCAATACAATATCACTAAAATACAATCTCACAATATTTTTATGCTTCAATTCTTTCATTATCTGTTGATTTAAGAGCGAAATGAAGGCCTATCGAAGGAGGGGCTCTTCTGACTCCAACCATTGAGACTGACTGAACCCAACTTTCTTCTATCACTTCTCTCTGTTCTTCGGTTTCTCAGAAAAACTTAATTTATATTCAAATGAATTTCAGTTTTTTTTAATTATTTGAAAATGTGTTCAAAATTGAATAAAATTAATACAAAAGTAATACTTTTTTGCTGTTTAGGGCTTAACCCATCAGAATTGTCAGCTATCGAACAGCACTGCCATAGAAACAGTACTACCAAATGACCGAATGTATGGCTCAACCAGTGCTCTCTATCAAAGATCATCATCAGAAATGGCAAATATGAATCCATTTTCGAGGGATCAGCTGACAGTTCAAAGCGTTAGGTCGACCTCTAATATCCCTAAACTCTTGACTCCTCTGCGATCAGCAAATAGTAAGCGTTTAGTCTTTAATTAATTAATTAATTTGAAGGTAACTCTCAATTGGATAAATAGGCGCATCACTCTGCTCCTCATCTAATAATGGGCCAGACATGAGCTCAGGTCAGACTACTAGCTGTTCGTCAACACCACTGCTATCAACAGGATTTCTGCGAAGACAGACTTCTTTGGGGCAATTAGAGGGGCGAACGTCTGCAGCCAGTAGTAGTACAAGTAGTAGTCGTGTTCAGAATAGTCGTCATTCTGACGGCCCTTTCGGCTCTTTTCAACAGAAAATTCGTTCAATGCTTTTGTCTTCGAAAGAATCGACAAAATCTAAAGACAATCAAACGAATGGTGTTTCCCCTCCAAACCAGAGTTCAAATGATAACCAAATCCCACAAAATACAGATAATAGTGAGAACAGAGAGACTTCACATAATTTGGCGAACAATTACTCTATCAGATCAGCAAACAGTCAGATCATACAAATGGATAACAGTGTTGACGAAGAAAATGATACCTTTTATATAAGGGATGTCTGCAGCAAATGGTTCGGACAAAAGCAAAGTGCTATCAATCAGTCGTTCTCATCACAAATGGTTTCGGCTGTAAATAAGTCTTCGTTTTCTTCTGATTCACCAAAACTTTCTCATAATATGAAAAGTAGTTTATCGGAAAAAGTGGTCCAAAAGGATATCATTTGTCAGAACTCACACATCAATAGCACATACAGTGATAGTATTTGTACTGAAATTCCAGTCAATGAATGGACTTTAAATCAGAATTATTCAGATGAGAGACAACAAACACAAACACCTCTTGAAAGTGATTTAAATAGTGGACAACACGACACACATGTCGTTGTCGTCAGTGGTTTAGAATGTGATATAAACAGAATCAGTGCTCTGACTGTAAAATCTGATTTGTCATCAAATGACATATCCGTTGAGAACAACGGAATGCCTTTCAGTGGCTATGGATCGCAACCAATAAATCCTCAATTGAGTGAAATTCGTGACAATATTGAAACAGTCAGTTCTCCCGACCATAATTACAAGTCTTCGTCTGACTCTGGACGTGGAACTATTCGGGGCGGTACCATTCAGGATGGTTTCAAAAATAACGGTTCTGATGGGATCAGTCCTTTGGATTTAACGAGTCTGGACTCAGACCACAGTACTCATGGAGTTTCAGACAATTGTCTACTCAATCAAAACAGCAGAACAGTTGAGTCAAACGGTGAAAGTATTACCAAAAACGAAACCATTGAGAAAATGCAGAGAGAATTACAGCGTATTCTTGAAGACAAACGATCATCAGCACAGCCCAACGAAATACAAATCGACGATTTGGGTCGAAATTTCCAGAATCGACTCTCAATCGTGAATGAAAGTGACAGCTGGACATCAAATACTCCTTCACAGACACCACAACCTCAACAGAAAGCGACTTCTGTCAAGTATTGTGTGACACCCAAAGGAGATTCCAAATATGGAACAATCGGTTCCAATGGAGCGAATACTTCTTGCAAAACATACAGTTCAACAAAATCTAAGCAAAGTTTCACAAATGAAACGCCAATTAATTTACACAATAAGTCAAAGAATTCAATCGAAAAGCAAAGACTATTTGAACCAAGAGGTCAGAAGACTATTCAATTGCCGACTACTGTTCCTAAACGTAAGGGTAATGAGAGGTCTGCCTATACCTCAAATAAAGGAAAAGTGTGGTCACGCGTCAAAAGTAAAGATCGTTTCGTTCATCCAATCGATTGTGATATCTTATCGACGACTACTGGTCGGGACACCAATTATGATGACCTGAGCAGTGAATACTCTCCCAATACAAGTATTTATGGCACTGAAAGAGATAATAATTATGGTCTTAAAAAACAACTTCAAGGTCTGGAAGACATGTATTCAGAGGTGAGCTCTAAAAATAATTTCATACAATTAAATATTATGAGAGTAAAGAACAAATCAAATGAGTCATATTTAAAACCAACTAGATACATTATCTAAGATAATAATTAACTAATTACCAGAAGTCCTGAGTTAGAAAACTAGAATTAAAATTAACAAGGTTTCATTTTTTATGATTTTTTATGAAATTATTGTTTGATTTATTGGAATCAGTTGAGCGATGATAACAACATTCTGTGGCTTTACTTAAATAACACGAAACAGTCATCAAATTCTTGTGTTTAATCTTAAGATTGTGGCTTATATTGTGATATTTGATCCTAAAGTTTAAATTGGTTTTAAAACGACAATTTCTTTGTCACACTTCACTTGATTTCATTCACAATTACATATAATAAGCAGAGATTCCAAATAAGATGATAGGTTTGGGACATATTTTATTGTGCTGTTCTCGTTTCGGTTTTATTGTTTTCAATTTGACTACATGTGTGCCCATCCCATCCCTAATAATTATAGTTCAATAAATTGAATTATATTTGATTCGAAGCGAATCCATAAAACTAATTCCTTCTTAAACTTTTAACCACTCATTGCATTCAATAATAAATTAGTTTTTGTTTTTTAAATGAATACAAAGTTTTATTTTGAAGATATAATGTAACACAAAAATGACACCGATTACATGGGTTTCCTTGAAATTCTATGCAATTCTCTATGCAATTGAACTTACATTATCTGAACTTATATATCTGGGTATTTTATTGTTGAATTCTTTCTATTTTTTCCTTTCCTTTAAATGTGATAATTAATTGGTAAAATAAAAACTTCAATTGAAATTTTAGATACTGGGAAGGTTGGGCGCTCGAAGAAAATTTGACAACCATAAAAACAGAAGGAAAGTGTGCAGAAGTACTTCATCAGTGATTTCTGGACGTAGTTCTGTGACCAGTAGAGGAACCAGAGATTACTACTACAGAAGAAATAAACAAGAATTCAGACACAAATATGAGGAGTCGTAAGTCATTTGAAATTTTGTTAAAAGTATAGACAAGTTGTAGACCATTAGCATTAGTAATACCATAATTGTGAGGATATTTTTCAGACATTGATTTTCACTTAAGAGATTATTTTAGTGAATATTTGGTTGTTTGCAGACATTCTTCGCGACGAATCAAACGTCTTGAGTCTCACGTAATAACATTAGCCCGAAGTGTAGGCCAACTGTCGACAGATATGCGATCAAATCAATCGTTATCTGAAGAAATGGAAAATTTACGACAAGACGTCGATTTAATCAGAAGTCAGTTGTTGGCTCTCAAGCAAAATATTGGTTCGAATGGCTTTACTCATAGTTCTAAGACATACCATCAAAGCAATGGTCATATTTCCGCAAATGGGCGGCGAAATCATATCATTAGTCCAAATAAAGTGGAAAAACTGAAGAGGTATTCAATTATTAACATTTCTTATAATCCGATCAATTGTTTTAATATATGGGACAACACCTCTAGACCTGACTACTATTTCATGTGTAAAGACACTAACCTTTTGTTTATTTGTTCCTACAATTGATAAAATGAGACAAATAATCGATTACTTAACAAATATCTGAAATATTTATCGTTTGATAGGTTTTTTGGTGACGAACCGCCACTTTTAAGGCAATTCTTAAAGAAATTGGGGTATGAGGTATGCGTTAAACAAGTTTTACACTAAACTATTCTCAATTTGAAAAACAATGTTTGAATTGATTTCGAAATATAATTATTAATTATTTGTTTATTTGTTCCGATTATCAGAAATACGCCCGAAATTTCGAGTCCGAAAAAATAGGTATTCTTTCGTTCAATTAATTTGCTTCGAATTGAATTAAAATTAATTGAGAATTAATAGAGAAATAAAAGTTATTGAACTCTAATTAGTTCTGATTTTTCCCTTCTCTTCCTCTAATTTCAGGCATAACTGAATTACCTTATCTAACAGAAGAGCGAATGCAAAAGTTAGGCATTCCTTTGGGCCCAAGGATGCGGATAATGCAAGAATCACACCAACAGATACCACAGCATAAGACAATTTCCCATTCAAATGGAGATAATTACAGTATTTATGCAATCGTTTGATCGTTTCAAACAAGTATTGCATTGTTTTGACATATATTTGGCTAAAAATCGAGACACTATTCGACCGAATCTCTAATTTGATTGTAAATCAAGAAAATGGTTATCATTTTCTGTATATTTTGTGTACAGAAAACAAATGTTTATTTGAATTAATTGAGAAATAAATTAAAACTCGAAATAATATAAATAAAATTCTGCTCTAAGATATGTTTCAAACGTTTCTTCTCTATGAGTCAATCAGTCAGAGCCCGCCTCCAATCTATAGCTTTGAGTGAAGACAACCTAATTCTCCAAATGTTTAAATTCCTTTAACTTTCGATTTCAGAAGTCTTTCCAGTCTTTTGACTGAGTTTTCAAACGAAAAACGCGTTTCAATTGTGAACTCTCTCTAAACATCATTCAATAATCAGTGAACTTTTCATCTCTCAAAATATGTATAAATATATCGTATTCTTCTGTTTCTTTCATTACTCGTTCGGACAGTCAGTCAATTTCACAGATTGCGGTGAGTTTCAACATTTTCATTATTTACCCATCATTGCAATCATCAATTATTTTCATTTGTTCCAAACTATTTGAATTTTTCAGATAATCTTAACTTTTTATTTATTCATAGAGTAGTTTTCAAAGTTGTATTATTAATATTGAGTTGAGTTCAGTATATTTGACAAAATGTTTTACATTTTATAGATTAAACAAAACTTAAAAATTACTTCAACTGTATTGTAAGCTTTCATTGAAAATTATAAAACACAAATGTTTGTCCCATTATATTAAAATTAGATAACTTTTCAAATGAATGTAAAGAATGTAGAGCACAGGCCGCACACCCTGATCACTGATCATTTAACAAAATATTTGTAAGATATTTAATAAAATAATATAAATAAATAAAAAGTTATTAAATTGAAAACGAAATCAAATCAAAATATTTTCGAAATTAAATCTCAAAGTTCTCTCCTATTTTAACCGGTAGTCCCCAGGGGTTGATGTTCACATTAATTTGAGGTCAGAGCAATATTTCCTTGTACTCAATTAGCTCTTAGTCAATTTATTGCGTTCAACATATTGTGCGATAAAATCAATGAGTGGGTCAGTTGGTCAGACGGTCCTTAAGTGGACATTTGTCACAGACATCACTCTGACTGATGGCACAGAATGACATTCGTCACACTTTAACCAAAATTCTGAATTAGAAACAAATTGAGAAAAGAATTTAAATATAATTTAGTTGTAAGAACAGGGATGGCCAGAGGGGGAGTCCAATCAATTAACACTCATAATACAAAAATAATGCAAATCTCTCCAAACTTTGGCTTAATTGCACTTTCATTATAAAAAGGGGTGAATTAAAGGCAAAACTATTTATATAATTTTTGAGGCGAATGATAAAAGAGTTTGTCGCTACTAAATGCATCAAAATGCATCATGCTCAATTTTGTCATTAAAACATGAAGAACTCTACATTTATAGATTTTTAAGATTATCGGAGTATACAGTAAACCTCTTTTAATGATATACTTAAGATATACCTAAGAAAATATATTTTTATATATTTTCAACTCTTTCTCAGGAATTGTCATAAAATTGCTAAATCTCTGACTCTTTCTATAGATAACTAATTATTCAAATATTTTGGAATAATTTTTGATTGATTTTCAATTAATTAATTTCTTTTCTTATATTTCAGGCACCGGTAATGTAAAAGAAGTTCGTATAATTCCGTGCACTGGAAATCCGTGTGTTCTTAAGCTGGGAACTAATGTAACCGTTGAGGCAGACTTTGTCGCTCGTAAGACTATCCTCTCTTCAAATTTAGATTATATTTGTTATTGATTTTTGACATTTGATTACAGCTCTAAACACAAACAAATTATCCGAAGTAATTAAAGGTGTGATTAGAGGAAGAGAATTGCCTTTTCCCGAGCAAAGGGCTGATCCTTGCAGTTCTGGCAATATAATACCAGACTGTCCCATTAAAAAAGGAAAGAATTACCAATTTAAGGCATCTTTTGAAGTGAAACCATTTTATCCACCGGTAATACCACTCAATTGATTCACTTTTAACTCAAAATTAAAGTCTAATTATTTTTCAGATTTCTATTAAAGTGAAGTATAGTCTGACTGATCCGACGGGACAGAGTGTTGCCTGTGTTCAAGTGTCGGCAAAAATAGTTGATCCGACACCTAAGAGTACAAATCAAAAATCGAGGTCTTCTCGACCTAAATCTCGATCTAATAAACCAAAAAACAATTGAAACGCGTTTTTCTAAATCTCTTTCCTTCTACTGATTTGTCATTAGTTTTGAATCAAATCATTATTTAATCGAAAATCTATTCCTAATTATCTTCAAAAACCAAGAAACCGATGAAATATTGTTTTTGATGACAATATATTCATTGGATTCTGGGTTTCCTTAACTAAAAATTATTCATAACTTTTATAAAACATAAATTATTTGTGAATAAATCACAGAATATATTATATTATATATTATTTGTATTTTTTGTAATACATTTTCAAAATAAAGGTGTAATTAATTATATAATAAATCGTATATTTCTTCATAATTAGTAATTCTAGTGATTTGTGTCATAACAACAAATTGTATGTTTGCAAGGATTATCTCATTTGATTGCTCATACAGTTTCTATAATTATAGGATGAGTTTATTAGTTTTAATAAATTTATTGCAGTATTAAACGCAAGAAATATTTACTTCCCGTTTGATTACAATTTGATTATTCAGTAAAAGAATAATAATTTAATAAAAAAATTCTAATTGTATGATCAAGATAAAAAAGTTATCTGACCACAGGTAGTGCCAAACTTAATGTGATGTTTTGCGCAGTCGTCAGCTCTCGTATTACTTTCATATTGTTTTGGTTGAAACACAAACACGTGTTTTGATCTCCAAAAGGATTTTATTCATTTTTATTTTGATTTAATTACTTTTTATTCAAATTATGTCCAAAAATAAAGTACTAAAAGTGAGTAGAAATCGGAAGAAGACTTGGAAGAAGCACTGCGATGCTAATGATGTCGAAGAATATCTTGAAAGTAACCGATTTAATGAACGAATTGGGTTTGTATTCAATTTTTCTCTGAATCGACACAAAATGATAATTGTTTTTACTTATAATTGAATCAATTAGTGGTGATATCGCAGAAAAAGCCGATGAAAGTCTCTTTATCATCGAAAAGACTGGAAATAACGCAATTTTGGATGATATCAATGAAAAGACAATTAGCAAAGAATCTAAACTCAGAGGAATTACATCTAATCTGAAATACTTTAAACAGTTATCCCCACACTCTAAGGTTCAACCAATTGAGCCCAGAATTGGTTCAAAGAAGTATAAGAAGCGAACGTTTCTCAACGACGACAAGAAGTTCGCTAAACTTTGGCCACAAAAACAGTTACAATATTTGAGAGCCAAAGAGGAAACCGAAGAGAAAAAGCGGATCAAATCTGATCCGAAATTACGTTTTCAAGTCTACGATATTTGGGACGACAAACAAGAATCAGATGAAATCGATGACGAAATGAAAGAACTGATTGATTTTCAAGAGATTCTTAAAGGAAGTAAACCTCCGAAAGTGCCGAAACATCGCTACCAAAAGCCAACGCTTTTGCCATCAGTTGAGGTACCTCTTGCGGGACAGTCTTACAATCCTAAGCCCGAAGACCACCAAAACCTGTTAACAATGGCTCACAATATTGAAGTACAGAAGATTAGAAAAGAGGAACATCTGGATAGAGTGGTCGCTGGCTTCTACGTAACCAAAGCTGACGCTCCAACAGATCATATGTGGGCTCAAGAAATGTCTCACGGATTAGGTCTGAGTGATGATGAAGACCACCAACAAAATGAGGATAATAATGATGACACCGAAGACATCGTTTCCGCAAAACTTATTCGAACCGATAATAAGAAAACTCGTTCTCAAAGACGGAAACAAATACTTCAGAAACAATTGGAAGCGAAGAAGAAATTAGAAAAGAGTCTGAAATCAAAGGAAAACCAAATCTTTAAATTAAAATCATTTAAAAAAGAGATCAAAAACATGGAAAAGGAATCAGAAGAACGCCAGAAGAGGAGGTCTCAGCGTATTATCGATAAACTTTATAAACCGAAACGAATGAGTCGTTATAGTTATGAAGCGCCAGACGTTGAGCTCAACCTAACCGGAGAACTGTCCGGTTCTTTGCGCAAAATGAAGTCCGAGGGAAACCTATTGGAAGACAGATTCAAAAGCATTCAAAGAAGAAATATAATCGAATCGCGAACTAAACAGAAGTTTAAACGAAAGTATAAACTGAAGAAAATATCTAAAAAGTCGTGTAAAGAACCCATTCCTTGATTTTAAGACATCTTTTGATTAAAAATTAAATTATCTTTATTTTTATGAATCAATAAAACACTAAATGACCTCAACTATTGAGGGGAAACTGAGAGGGAAAAGAGATTTTATTATGTATTTCAAGTAAAAGATGTCATAACCATCCGGTGGTGACTAATATATCCATAAAAGAATGCAATGAATGAATGGTATGCCATAAGACAGCCTTCAAAACAGACCTTTAAATATGGTTTTTCACAAAATAACGACTTAAGGGATGAAAAGTTTTTATTGAAATTATTATTAAAATTAGTTATAATTTAAGACATTATTTATGTCATGAAATCAGATGTCAAATGAAATGTCGTTTTAATATCAAAACAAAACAAACGAAGAAAATATCAAAAACTGTTTTATCGGTTAAAACAACAAATGATAGGAAATTCATTAATTAGTCATTTGTTTAATCAAATTAAGTGATAATTAAGAGACAATATATTTGTTTTAATATGTATTACAAATACAAATATATTCTGTGATTCAGTTATGTTTTCAACGTTTAAATGATTGACAAAAAAAGTTTTATTTTAGTTATGAATGCCTTTAAATGCCTTAGAATTTAGTCACTAATCGGTGGTAACCTCTGATCAACTCTTGAACAGCCATGAGTTCAGTCTGGAAGCGTTTGCAACGGGTCAACAAAAGAGCCGCAAAATTTCGATTTGTATTCGCTTTTAATGAATTAATGATTGAATCGAGCAGTAAATGGCAGCCAAACAAACTGGTTGTTGTCCTCACTCGAAGAAATCGTCGGTATTCAACATATCCCAAGTCATGGGAACCCACTATTCGTAATCCATATCGCGGTTTAGTGATCTGGTCAGTGCCTGAGCTCTTAGAATTGGAGGTCACTCTGTTTCGCGATCAGAGGAGCTCTGAATATGAAACCAAAGAATGGATAATAGCTGTGGAAGACGTTTCAGCAAACGGTCGTCGACGGAAAGCGGCCGTCGCTTCAATAGATCTCTGCAAATATGTGGACGGAGTGAATACTGTGCCCACAGAACACCAGATCCTAAAATTGCCGTTACGTGAGTGCTCTGCCAGAAAAGTGACCGAATCTCACATTTCGCTGACTCTTTACTCTCAGTTCCTCAGAGAAGGAAAGGCAACGTAAGTCTCTCTTCTTCTCTCAATAGTATATAAATCCAATTAATCTCTACTTTTAATTAAGTCTTGTCTTTGAGTTTTTCAATGAGTAATGAATGTAAGGATCGCTTTAACTGTTTCTCTATTTGTTTGAAAATTTAATTAATTTTATGCAAATGTTTGAGACTTTCATCGAATCGTTGTTTTCATTAATTTTGAAGAAAAAACAATTAATTATAAAAATATATAAAATTAGATATAATTCTATTTATTAATGTTTTTCTTATATAATGACAAAAATCCATTACTTTTAGGTCATTCAATGTCTTATTATATTTGAGAGCTTTTAGAGTAGAGCACAATATAGCTGTCTTATAGTCTTATAGAATGTCTGTTTCAGAAGAGCTGTGAATTTCATTGAATAGATTCTCATAAATATTCATACAATTTGGAGAAGAGCTGTAAATATGTGTATATTTGTTGACATTTCTACAATGTTTTACATAATTGATTGCTAAACAACTTTCGCACAATTTTTCACAACTCGTTCGCATAGTTTCAGACAATTAATTATTTTTAATTAAAAATCAATCGCTTCTCATGTCTTCTTGTCTGATGTATTCCCTATCGTTCATCGATTTTTCTAAAAAGTTGTGCGGAGTCTCTGTTTATCCCACTTTGGAGTACATTTCCGATCGATTTTTTAGCATTAAATTGAAAACACATATGTTTTGGCGAAAATGTTCACTTCATTGGCTTTTAGAGCTTCACTTCTCTTCATAAATCAATATTAGGATATGACTGGGATTCGGGCAAATGACCCCCTTGTGGTGATTAAATTCAATTAAATTCATTTCATAGTAAACGCATAACTTTTATATACTCCTGTTTTAGTACTACTATTCTACTCATTTACCAGTCTTAGTAAGTCTATTCAATACCTGGCACTAGCACTAGCACTAGCACTACCATCAGTATCTTTTACTACATTCAAATTCTAATAAAAAAAAGTTAAATTCAATTAAGTTGAGGAATAGGATGAAAGGGATGAGCTGTAAAAGAAATTCTATGAATTAATAAATAACATGATTTCATTATTAGAGGTGTATTTCTCTCGAGTTTTTGCCTGAAAGTAATATTTCTTTCTAATCCCTGTGAGCGATGCCAACAGACTATCTCTCCTTAATTTATAGCCATTCCTTACTTTATGTATGTTTTTGTCGGACTTCTATTTATTCCTCTTTTTATGTGTCATTTATTTTGGTTTGTTGTGTCGAGATGTGTCCATCACTAGCCGTCCCTCCTGTGTTCTACATTTGTTACACTCCTTTCAAAGATGTTTTGATCGATAAGTAGGAGAAAGTGAAAGAAAGTGATAGAAAACAGAATAAATAGTATTTAAAACATTGGTTTCAAAAAGAGTCGAATTCTTTGAAAATTCTGGAAATCTTTCGCTTTATTTGATTCTTTGAAAGTCTTTGAAAATCTCTTATTTTCCGCATTTTATTCAATTATTTGAAATTTTGTTGCGTTTTATAAAAAGTTGAGTTAAAAACACAATTAAATTGATTTGTCTTTTCTGAGACTTAACTCGAGATATAGTAAGAGAGTTAATAATACCATATCTTGTGGTTAAACTCAAACTCAACTATTGATACCGTTTTTTCAAGACATCAAATGAAAGAAATCAAATGATAGACTCAAAAGAATTCTCTCAAAACGTGATTCCCATTGTTGTTGTTGTTGTACTTATTGCCATCATTTGAGCCAAAAGGAGTCTCAGAGCATACCTTTTCTTCTTTCCTTCTTAATGCTGTCATTGAGTGTTGCAATCGATGGTCATTAACACTAGTAATCAAAGCGAAAGTAACTCTTAATTAATAAAAATAAGGAAAGTTTGTTAGTTTGTTGGCATCCGTTGCCTTTGATTGGATGAAAAGGCAATTCATTTGTTTTGAGATCACGTTTCCGAACAATTTCTTTTATGGTAATAAAATTCTGATAATGTCTTAAATGTCTTTCCTTACAATTTATGCCTCTAATGTAGAGAAACAACCAAAGGGTAGGCAAAAGTATTTCCCACATTTAGGACCACTTTCTTTCATAAATCCTAATTTTATCAAAAAATGAGTGAAGAATATGCAAAGAATACACTCTAGAAGTCATTGAACTTAAAACCCATAGAACTATAGATTTTGATTTTGCAGTGTTTCCGCGTTGTCTCTAATATTCTACGATTTCTAGATTAGGCTACCCTTCCCTACCCTACCCCACCTTGGTTATCTCGTATTGAATATAAACATTGAGTTTGAAAATTTTATGATCATTGGAGGAGTAAACACATCATCTTATGAATAGAAATCGATTCATGTTATGAACCAAAAAGAGATACACTTTTTTAGTGCTATAGATATGTCATAAAAATAATTTATATAATATTTATATAAATATAAGAATAAATTGATTATAAATACCGTAATCTCGGACAAAATAGCCTAGGGCTATTTTCTCAATTTGGCGATTTTTGGGAAATTTGAACGTAACTATG
>JAQIXD010001441.1:0-14996 GCA_034699985.1 Minunthozetes semirufus
TTTTGAAATATTTTTACAAAAATTGTTTTGTATTTCAATTAATTATTCAATAAATGAATTAAATATTCTTTATTCAAGTGGTTCTGCGATTGTTGTCAATTCAGTTGGTTCTGTTATAGGAGGTTCTGCCAGAGTTGACCACGACATAGGAACAGGTCTTCCAGTTTCATTGTAAAGTTCCAGACCAGACTGACGAAAATATAAGCATGATAATCTTTAAATTCATTTAATATATTCAATCATTACTGACCTCAGTTGGAAGTGTCGGCTGATCCACAGCAATATCAATGCCAATAACATTACACTTCTTCATCGCTTTAATTGAATTATTCTTTAATTTAGTTTTAAATTCAAAATCAATGAATACATACCTTTAGTCGCAAAGAAAATGACCAAAACTATGATAACCACTAAAACAAAACCCAAAGTCAGAAAACGCTTCAAATCCTTTATATCCATTCCTTTCACTGAAAATATTTTACAACTTTTACTTCAACTGATGATCGGTTAACAACTGATCAGAACTTTAACCAAATTAATTGTTTTAACTGTAATTCCAATTAATTACAAACTTTTAAACTATTAAAAACTTCCACTTTTAAGCAATTGATTGAATTAATGTTGAAATTAGTTATTAACTGATAATCAATTGAATGAAAAATGAATTACAAATAACTCTTTCAATGATTTGATACAAAGGGTTAGTTGAGTGACAAACACTTCGGTGAACAAAATCGGAATGAGTTTTAATAGATAATTAGCGATCCATTTATACCACAATCAAGTTATGTGAGAAACCTATGAATAATTGGTTTTCCGACAAATCATATCCAATGAAAAGTATGTCCACATATTTCCCATCATTACTCATGGAATGTACTTATTATTGTAGAATCGATGACTTAACCGATATCCTCGACTCAATTATTAAGTGTAGGATTTCTTATCCCTCGATTAATTCAAATTGAGATCTAATTAATGAATGTTTTGATAATTTTATTCAAACGATGAGTCGATTGAAACAAATATTTGAGATTCCGTTTGACTAAACATTACTTTCATTAGAAATCAATTATTGTTTGAATTAAAAATGAAATAAAAACAGATTTTAATGAATTAAACGAATAAAACATTTCATACAAATATTGAATAAAATAAGTAATGAAAAACTCTTTGAAAATAATAAATAAAGATTAAAATATGTTTTTAACAAATATTCAGATTTTCTTCATTTGATTTAATGATAATTATATCTCTCCTCAAAGTCTTTGAATCCGATCTCATCGATGTCATTATAAAAGTGGATTTCTTTAATACGTTTGCAGTTATTCTGGAGTTTGGAAGTGATCGAAGACTTGACAGAATCGTTGGCTAAATATAAGCGAATTGTTTCCAGTTTTGAAAGACGGCTCAAAGTATCGGCCGTCCATTCGGTGGCAAATATCGGACATTTGAGTTCCAAATCAAAGAATCTAAGGTTCGGTAGATTTCGATCAATACCTTTGAGGATCTTCTCTTCAAAATGAGTGTCATTTGATTTGATTGAAGGAAAACCAATCAACAGATGAGTCAAGTTTTGGAGTCCACTGAAGGCCTCAAATGAGAAAGAATTGACTACTTTCTGGATGTCTTCCTCATAATCAACACTCATGTCGTGGTCTTCTTCATATTCTTCTTCCACTTCATCCTCATGTTGTTCTTCAATTGCGTCCTCATATTCATCCATATTGTCGTCCACTTCCTCCTCCTCCTCTTCTTCTTCTTCTTGTTCTTCATATTCTTCTGGAGTTTCAAAAATAAATAAACTGATATCCAATCTCTTCAATTGAGGTAATTGTTTGAAATCTGATAAAAGAGTGTCATTTGTTGTTACCATTGGATCGTAAATCACAGTACACTCAAGTGATACCAATTGTGGACAATTGTCTGCCAAAAGTGTCAAATATTTGGACGATTTGTCGTCATTTGGATTCAAATAATTATTTAAAGAGAGTTTCGATAAATTGGAGAAATTATTGAACAATTGTCTGACACTATATTCTTCTGGATCTGAAAGATAACAAAAATTGAATGACAGCTCTTTGAGACTCTCTTTATTTCGTTCAATAAGCTCTCGAAACTGATCCATTTCTTCGAGATGTATATCTCCGATGCATAAAGTCTTTAGTTTATTGAATTTAATTCGGTTTAAATCCGGATCAAAACCAGCGATAAGTAACTCGACGTTTGTCTCATTTATCGAAGAGAGGAATGGTTTCGGGTCTTCACAGAAATCCAGATTAAAAGTAACCAATTTTAAGCCAAACCTTTCCATAAACTTCTTCCGAATGTCTTCATTCATGACATCTTCATAGGGAGGATCCAATTGAGTTAAATGCGGACAGTAGTTGATAATCAGTTCAATGAATTTGTTGTAAGTGACGGCCTCTTCAGGCTTTATCTCAATGGACGTCATCTCAATTTCGGTGATATTCAAACACTTCTTTAACACTGTTTCCCATTGACTCAACTGTTGGTCTGTCTTAATGTCCAAATCGAGGCAAATGTATCGCTGTTTTTGAAATACCGTTCTTTGGAACTGTTGTGACACACATTCGAGTCTGAGTTTGTCTTTTAGTGGTAGATATTGGAGGATGACTTCAGACAAATCGTCACAAATTCGGTAATCATACGATTGTCTCTCTTCGGGACAGACTTTGGGCTCTTTATCTTCAAAATCACTTAAATCTTCGATGAATTGGTGACTAAATGGGTGTCTGTCTTCTCTCTGATTTGTTCTCTGAGTTTCGCACTCAAAGTCTGACCACTTATTTGACTCACATTTTGCATAAAATACTTCAAAAATGTTTAAAAGTTTCAAAAATGAAAAACAATTTAATAAAAAGTACTTAAAATCAAACATTTCTTCGAAAAGCAATTAATTAAAAGAAAATTATATTAAAATAAATTGAAATTCAATTAAAACTAATTTTTATGTAAAACTGAATCAAAACTCGAAATAAGAGACAAAACTGCAATCAATTCAATGAATGCCTAAAATTGAATGAAAATCACGAGAAATGTGAGACAATAGTAGAGTCAGCGGACAATCATTATATGGTTTTTAACCAAATTTTACACTTTTTGTGGTTTAAAGACTCAAAAATGGAAAAGACTGGACTGACCTCTGGCTAACTTTGATTATTAACGTGTAATCTATGCCTCATCTCATGAGTGAATGTAATTTGTTTGCAAATTGTGATCAATTAAATACTTATGTGTCTAATAGTTTGGTGAAAAAGTCTCCCGGATTATGAATAACCACTCATTTTGACTCAAAGAATCTATTTATTAGAGACCCCGGGATTTGTTTATTCAGAAAGTGAACGATTATGAGTTTGAAGGCTGGGGTCAACAAACTCTAAATGAAAATATTGAATATCAAAAGACTGTCGAAATAATAGGTAATATTTGACCACTCATTCAAATTGAAATTATTTTATTATCGAATCCAGTTTTGTTAATTTTGCCTCTATATTGTACCAAGCGCAATTTTTAATCACAGAAAATTCTTTTGTTCAATGTGTTCTTGTTTAAAGACTTGGATATCTGGCAAATCTGTAACTTGTGGTTGAAATTCTTCTACATTTAGACCAAGAATCTAATCAAAGTCTAAATGAAAATTCAATTCCTGTTCAAGAATTCAATTTAAAACTTAAAATAAGATTAAAAACAAATTTATTGTGAAATTCAATTGAATTCAAAACTAAACCCAAAAGTGAATCAAAAAATTAAAATTCAATTTATTTTTCCATTACTTTGTGTTTGAGTACTGGAAGTGATGACTCAGCCCTACGACTCAGTCCTCAAATAGAGGAACAAATAAAACATTTCTTTTGCACTAAATTTCGTTTTAAGAGTAAAACAAAAGCAAAGAAAAGACGAAAGAAATGATTGAAAGCGAAAAATTGTGATTCAATTTCGAGTCCAATATATTAGGAGTTGTTTTGTCTTTGAATTCGCGCTTCACTTGAGTTTCGGCACAGAATTCAAGAATTGATTGAAGAAACAAAACACTATTACTTTCGCCGGAATTCCAGCTCAGAATAGATTAAAACATTGGTTACTCTATCGCAGCGGCTGAGCCCAGAGCGGCACAGCATAAGCAATCAGTGATAAACCTGATATTTATCATGTTAACACCTGGCTTCACCAGGCAAATTTTAATTATATTCCAATTTGTGCCACATCATTCATCTTGTTCAACTTTTCAATTGAATTTGTATTATATTCAAATTTATCTTGATAATTTTAGCTATTCTATTAATAATATTCATATTTTCTAGTGAAAAACAGCTAGGTTAGATTTTTGTGATTCAATTTTAAAGAGCACCTTGCTCGTCCCAGTCCTCAAAAGTTGATATTCTTTTGACAGGAGGAAAATGATTTTTCCAGATGATTGTTGAACTTGTCATCCATGCCATTAATCTTTTGTCTGTCACAAAGAAAATGTCATTTTCTGGTCCTTTGTTTGGATATAATCTGTTTTGAGTCGAAAATAAACTGGCATTTGATCCGAGGTTTTCGTTGAATATCATTTGACTGATTATTTGCATATATTGTCGATGAAGTTCAGCTCAATTTATGTGAGAAGAGCACAGAATATTCGGCTCAGAATATGTATGACTTCCTGTCTGTTGGGATAGAAACGAGTATTTTATTGAAATTAATGGCATTTTATAGATCCAGGAAATTATTTCTGCCAGATTCCTAATCACCAAGCTAATCCATCATGATAATGTGCAATCACATTGCATATTATTCAGTGAATTACCTGAATTTGACTTGCTAAACATACAAAAATGAGCCAGGCATAAATTAAGCTAATAAATATTGTATTCCCATGATAAAACTCTCTGTTCTAATAAATTATTTCACCATGTCACTTTTATAGTGACAAAATAATTTGTTTACCTAATTTCACGGCTGAATAATAATCTTGAAACTATTTTTGCTAAGAAAAGGATCAATATTTTAATCAATAAATGAAAAAAATTGTTATTTGAGAGCAAAGAAAAGATCTCAAGGATGTGCAGGATATCCAATTTCAGGGGTATTAAAATTGCCATTAAAATATTGAGTGGGTTTTACAAAGAAGGAGCTGTTTCATCAAAAATGTAAAATACGGCTAAAAATTTTTCGCAAACATGTGATGGCTTTCATACCTAACCCCCACATCTCTGGTCATCCCTGACTATACTCTTGGAAAACGCCTAACAATTGGCTGCACTTAAAAAAAACTTTTCAATCATCAGATTTGGAGTAAAAATAGTGAATCAAATTCAAGTGAATTGCGATTAAGTCAAGCGATCAGAGTTTGCATTACACTTATCTCAACTGATTTTAAGACTTAATAAGTAATATAGATCTATATTCTGTGTATAAAATCTATGAGAATCTATGGCTGAGTGATTGGGGGAAAGGAGAGGGAGGGAAGGGTTTAGTACTTTTTGATTTAATAATAGTCTTGCGATAAATACAATCACTTATTGACTAATAGTAAGTGAAATACGAAATGTTTTTATTAAATTACATGCTTTTCATGGGCGACAACACCCAGGGTTGAAGTGATTTATTCTTTTCAGAATTTGAGTTATTTGAACAAGGCGTTTAACTGAATTAAAGTGGATGTTTTTCAAATGGAAACTTCCATTAAAAACAAGCAATTTATTCCCAAATATCGGAATCCAATAGAACCGATCAATACATTTGAGTCAACCCTGGACTTTGATGTTTCTCATCTTTTTAGTTTTGTTAACTGAGGAAAAACATTTCAGAGCAGAGGGAAGTGCTTTTAATGGTCGACACAAAATTGACAGTAATTTTGGAACAGGTCTTCTGAAAGCAATTTTGTGGCCATTCTTCTGATTGAATGGAAAAGAGAGGGAAAGTTATGGACAAAAAAAATAATAACAAAATCTCTTTCTTTTGTATTATATTCTGTATATTCTGTTCACTGTTTTAATTCTGTGCGAAATCGATAATAACAGACAATTTTGTCGTTCAATAACAGAGTAAACTGTTTTTTCTATATTACTTTAGGGACAGACATAAAGAGAGAGATTTCGCAACAAAATCCAATAGTAAAATAGCCCTGAGCTCAAAAAAATATTGAATTAAAACAAAACAATAAATGTTCTTGCACATTTTACCATTTTGAAAATTTGCATAAACAAGTAAATTTTATGTCATAACTCCTGGTTATCCCTTTATTTTTTTCAGTAATTTTGAGTAAAATAGATTTGTCTCTAATTTCCTCTCATTTTCTTTCGCTTTTTGTAACAAATTTTACTTTAATTTTATTTTTTGTTTTTCTTTAGAGAATTATTTTATTGGATTTCATTCTGTGCTCTCATTTAAGGCTATATTTCACTGAATTTAATAATAGTTTCAAAATTGGATTTCACTGTAAAACAGAACTTAATTTCATTTGAGTTTAGTTTCATTTCTAAGACTTATATCAAAACCTTTTTTTTTCATTTGAAAAGTTTACAAAAAAACTTGGAATTGGAGTAAAATTATTAAATAACCAGCAATTATCAAGATAGATTATGTAAAAATATTCTCCTCTGGTTTGGCGAGACATCGATTCAAAACGAGCAAGATTATTTTGTCTGGGAATTAATCCAGATTAACATTTATTAGTTGATTGGTTCCGGGTATTAATCGCTGAAAACATGCTCTTTTAAAAATTCCTAATTTGATAAAATCCCAGATAATATAGATAAAGGGCAAATTAATTATGGATTAATTTATAAAGCACATAATAAATCACCTTGATATAAAGCGTAAACAAAATTGGAATGAATCAAGAATATTCTGTAGTGAAATATTATGCACCAGAATATTCTGTGAATAAAACCCACGTCTAACAGGAATAACGCAATATTCAGTGGCATTAGAAAAAGAACCTTGGCACTGGCCATCAATCAGACTTAACTAGAAAATGATTAAATTGTTTTTCGCGAAAATTATTACTCATTTTTCATAAGCAAACAAAGTATTAGCCCTTAAGACGAGACTCGAATTTAATGCTTAATTCAAATGTAATTATCCGTAAAACTGGAGTCAACTTTCGCTGAGACTGAAAGCGAGGAAAGTTTTCAATCAATAAAAAGCATTTAAAAACTTTTTTTTTCATTCCGTCCTCTAAACAGCTTTTTATGCATTCAATTGATTTTATCGGCATTTTTCAGACACAACTGCAGATTAGTGGGGATTTTGTCAATAAAATTGGTATAAAATACTCTTGCAATCGATTTTTCGCACAAATATTCAAATTTTTGTGTCATTTATATAATGAGAAAAAGTATTCCTATTTCTGACTCTATATTATTCTTTTCAATTCTTGTTTGACATTAAAATCAAGATTAAAATATTTCGTAATTCAAACTAACAGTAAAATGACATATCTTTCCATAAAATTCAATAAAAATTCAGAATTAATAACAAAGAATATGAAAAACGAGTTCTGACTGTACTTTAAAAAACAATAACAAAACAATATTTCCATTTATTTTCAAATAAAAAATTCATAAAACAATTTTGCTTTCACTGAAAATGTACTCAAAATATAATAAAAGATTATAAATTTAATTAAAAATTTATTATCTTGCAATAAAACCAGCAATTTTCAAAAGGGTAAATAATTTTAAAGCAATTTCCAACCCAGTAATAGTATTAATTTAAATTATGCATGATCAAATTTTTAAAAAAATCATGTTATGCAATCTCAAACAAACAAGTTTTGATAATTTGAAAAAGAAGAAAAAAATGCTCAGGGCTATTTGAAAAAAAATTCACAATAAACTAAAAGTACTCAAAAGCAAGCTTAAGTGCATAAAATACCATGTTAGCTTAATCCAGAGTAGAGGCAATCGATAAAAAATGAAAAGATAATAATAAAATGCTATCAAATGACCCGGAATTCGAGAAAAAGCTGTCTTCCCTCCAAACCCCATATTCTAAATGATAAATGATCCTGAACTAAAATAACAGATTAATCTTGTTCATCTTCTAAGAGAAAAAGTGAGCAAAAAAAAACTATTCCTTCGGTTCATTAGTTATAGAAAAAAAAGGTTCGGAGAAAATAATTCAAAGCTTTGTTTTTGTGATAAATTGCTCTTTGAATTGAATGCTTACAAAAAAACAAGATATTTATCGAACAGACATTCCTTTCCTCAGATTTTAGACCAATTTATTGATTTCAAAGATTAGTTTGAATACAATCACTGAAAACTCGGCTCAATTTCTTACAAAAAAATTACCTTTTTTCTCATTAATTTGGATTTATTCTCAGAATTGTTACCTTGCAAAAAACACTCTGGAAAAACAAGCATAATCCTATTTATATAAACCTCCTCTTAAAGAAACTAGCTTATTTGCCAATAAACTTGGAAAAAGAAGAGTAAGACAAAAATCAGCAAGCATAATCAGGAATGTACTCGAGCATCAAGCAGTTTAACTAAGCTCTTGCACATCTGCATCAATAATCTTTGACAAAAGGAAAACTTTTGTTCAGATTCTAAGACATTCTTATCGCTGACAACTAATTATAAGTGAAGTCGTTTTTTCTCAAATTTATTATATAATCTTCGGTAATGAGTTCGCAATTAAAGTAGACTTTTATGACATTTCTCCGTTAATTACTTGTCATATAAACCCTGAATGAGTCAGACATGGAGATGCGCAAGATTATTTCATTAATTCCTATCATTTTAATTAAATAGGTAATTTTGAATACATGAATAAATCATGATTACTTGAAAATAATAAATTCTAGTATTAAAAACTGTGGAAAGCATTTTACTTAGAATTTACTATGATATTGATCTTGGCCATTTCAATTTGATGTAAGGATAAGTTTTTTATAAGTCTTTTCCTAGAAATAACTCCGAAATAAGGGATCGGTTTTCAATAAACATCAAGAATTTTCATAACAGAAACGAATTATTTTGAATTGAGAACTATTTTCAGCCTTATTTTGAAAGATGTTCACTCAATGCCAATAAAATACCAAGATCAATTTTATAAATGTCACAATATTCTTTTTTATTCCTAACTTGAAGCTATAGAAAGAATTGATCTTGCTCAAACTTTTTCCAAGAATTTCATTTCATTTCAAAATTCCTTTCAATTCCAAGAACATCTGAAAAGCTTTTATCTTGATAATTCACTTTCATTTTAAAAGCCACAGTGATAAAGGTTTTATTCAATTTTTCCAAAGCCTTCTTTGAATCTCAAAATAAACAAGAACAATCCAACAAATTCAAATCATAATTTATTATCCAAACACTCTTGGTCATAAAATACAAGAAACAGGACATAAAATCAATTTGAGCATGAACAATTATTCATTTGCGGTACCCCTACGTCGGACTGTCACCAACTTTTTCAATAGCTGACAGTCGAGTGATTTATTTCTCCCGAAATCCACTCATTTAGCTATAATTCCGGCTATTTTTTCCTCTCGAGTTTCGGCAGAGAAGAAAGCACCATGTTTATGCTCCAGCAAATTCAATCACTTGAAATTCTATTCACTCTCTAGTCTTGTATTCAGATATTTATCCCTTAGAAGAGAGAGGAAAACAAAGAAAAACATTTTATGTCTTAACTAAAGCGACCACAAAGTATAAGAATCACCAGAAAGTTCCAAAAGAAATATCACCTAGCACAAAGAAACTACTAATTTACTAAAAAACCAGAATATCCTTTCAAAATTAATGTTCATTCTTGGCTATTTTCAAGTTACCTCGCTCCTATAGACTAGAATAAACTTGATTTATTATTCCTTAAGATGTGGTGATCTTATTCTTTAGACAAGAATCAAATAATAAGACCAAACGAAGAATGAAATGTAATGCAAATGTAAAGGATATATGCATTTGGATATCCAGTGGATAAACAGATCATTTTTATTCTTCTCTTTCAAACTTAAATAGTGATAACAAAAGGCATTTCCATTCTCTCCGATCATTTGATTTTGAATGTCTTTGAATGAATGGGTGAAAGTTAGAAACATCTCCAACTATTGGAGAAATATATTCCTGAACATCTCCCTAAAGAATAAACGAGTAGAACTTATTGGCGCATAAAAATAGCTTGCTTATTTCTATCGCCTCATAAATATAACAAATGGTAATAGTTTCCCTTTTCTGATATTTTTTGCTTGTACATTTATCATGATCAATTTGAATGGCTTGTCGCAGATGCTTCCCTTTCATTAAGAATATATAAATATCAATGTTCTAGGTGGAATTTGAATATGATTTTACCAAATTAACTAGCTTATCACAATTAAAATAAATATTAATTATTTATAATGTTAAGAGTTTGAATTGTTTGTGTAAATTGATATAAATCAACCTCGACAATTTTCATTTGAATACCCTGCTCATCCCTGGAATGATTAGTGCCCTCCCATTAGACATCAGTTTCGAATAAATTGTTTTTGAGAGCATTTTATTCTTGAAAAATATATTTGATGGGATATTTTGATTCCGCACTTTTGGTGAATAAAATTTTATTGAAGCGAACAGAAAGAGATTTGTCAGAAAACAAGATTGTGGCCAATAGTTCCAGATTGTTCCCTGGTCACTCCTTAAAATAAATTCCGGTATTTTCCATATTTTGTTTTTCTTGATATCGTTTGAAATGAAAACAATTCAAGAAAGGTATCAATAAATAAATACTTTATTCAAATTAATAAATAATCATTAATAAATCAGGGTTGGGCACGAATGCTTGACTTGATTAAAATTTAGTAGAAAATTACCAAGACAAATTATCTTTGATAATAATTGATAACAAGTTTTTGTTTTGAATTCAACAGAATATAATAAAACTTTCATAAACCAAGTTTTGCTTTATAATTATTGAAAAATAATTACTGCACAACTTGCACATCCCTGATCTCATTGAAAGACAAAGAGATGAATACGGATTTCAATTAGAAGTCACTGTTTCTGACACTAAAACAGCTGACGAAACAAAATTAGAAATTTTTGCTGAAATTATAATAAAATATTTGAAAAATACAATTAAGGCACTAATGAAATGGGAAGGCATACGAAAAAGAGTTACTAATATAATTTATATTAGTTAAGTGAGCGAACAGATGCTAAAACCCATTATGGAAAAGCAAATCATTGACTAAATATCATGATATTTATGAACAATAAATAGAAATAAATCTAATGATAATTAGATTTTTGAAAATTCAATGGGAAGTCCAGTCAAAAGGTCCGCCAAATAGTCCATTATATCGGAAAATACATAATTAATCAGTCGATATGTGCTCACGAATACCAGCAAAAGTAACAATGGATTAAATGGTTAATCAATAACAAGCAGAAACATTAAGCAAAAATTGAAAACACGTATAAAATGAGTGAAATAAAAGTTTTCTCTTTGAAGTTATTTATAGTTTTTATTATTGGAATAAAAGTTAATATTTTTGTTTATAACTCATTATTATTGAATGTATTCCTGATTTATATGCAATTTATTTGAATATTTCGAGCAAAAAACGATTCGGGGTATAATTGAGATATGAATTAACAAAATAGGAGTAAAATCAGTTTTGATTTATGACATAATTAAGAGAAAAATATCCCGTATTTTAAGCAAAACTTCAATTCAAATGCAATTTATTTTTTGCCCCAAAATTCTTATCATTATTTTTTGAGACCAAATGTTTTGCCAAAGAATTTCTCAGAAATTTTTCATATCATTTATGAGAAAATTGTCCACAAATTCAAAGATCATTTATCTGAAGGAATTCCAGAATATTCTCTAATAGTCTTCAATACTTTTTTTTATGATAAATGGGTTTAATGTGAAAACCAATCAATTTATCGGAAAAACTCGATTTCACTGATTATATTACTATTCATGAGATTCAGTGAATTCATAATTTTTATGAATGAATATCAGGTCAGGTATTACAACACCCGTTCCACTAATGTGGGCTGTAGTGGCCGACTATCGGTAATGCCTGTGCTGTCAGAGCGCGCATTCAATTCTGCGTCCATTTAGTAGAAACGAAGCCATACTAAAAGGAACAGAATAAAAGAATGGCACAGAATAGCACAGTTAGATAATACTGAATGCCTGTGCTGTTTGGCTGCACAGCTCTATCAGGAAAAATTTGTGGGGCTTCTGCTCAGCCATAAAAATCGATGCGCGAACCGATTTCTCTCTGTTTGTGTCGCTTTGGCTGTCGGTCCAACAGCGAGTATCTCGACGTCTAAACTGAGATAAACACAACACAAGACATAAACGGCTCACACATTGTCTTATCAATTGGGGAAAGGGATAGTCGTCTCCCAAAACGCATACGTTCTCCAGCGGATGATCTGTGTGTGCGATCTTTAGGCCACAAATCTATACATTTGTTTCATTCATCTCAAAAGAGACTACAATTTATCATTGCATTCAATAAGAGGAAAGACATAAAGTATTCCGTGCAACACATCCTTCACAAGCCATCAATTGTTTGATACCTGTGCTCTAATTCCGGGTGTAATCAACACTTCAATACTCGTATTAATCGAATGAAACTTAACTCCAATTCAGAGTAAGTTTTCTCTTGTTTTTGTCTTTTTTTGTACTTTTATTACATAATATCCCACTATTTCTCAATTCTCTCAACACTGGGATTAAGATTGAGTTCTGGTATTAAACAGTTTTAGCGAAAAAGATAATAATTTTCCAAATTATCACAAATTCAAAGAGTATTTCAGAATTTTTCAAACGATTCTTGCAATAAATCGATAAGAATTTTGAGACTAATATTTCATTTATTTCATCAATAATTCAAAATTCCTGAAAAAGTAAATAATCTTTCAATAAATCCCGAAAGATATCCCACAATACGAATAAATGTTTACAAAAATCATAGGAACGTGCAATTTATGTGCTCTCCGGGTCAGTCAATAAATGTTTTCCTTCCTCTTAATGTATTTTTTCAGAGTTTGTTATGATTTTTAGAGTCAAACAAATTTCACTCAAATATTTTGAACCAATTTTTAAAACTACTGTCAAAGCAGTTGACAGACGGGGGGAACGGTATATGAAAAAGACATATATCTTAATAAAAATCTTGGGATCCATTACCAGAGATATGAACGTGAAATCCATTTCAAACATATTCTGTTCGTTGGATTAATTCAATATATTTCTCGCAAATAAATACAGTCTATCATCGATTTGCGATACTGTTAGTCAATAATGAATTTTCTAATATCAAGATTACTTTTTTGCCATGTTACTTTCAATCGATTTTCCTTGATTTATCAGTGAATAATAAGTTGCTGTTTATCCTGGTCTACAAAATCGGGGTCAGTCTGTGCTTGTCTTCAGTTTAAAAGTCAGGACAAAAACGAGAATTTATTTCCAGTAAAACAACAAAAATATATTTTATATTAAGAAAAATATTTTATCATTCATTCCCGCCGTTGCCTTAGTTTCAAAATGACTCCGATAATACTCAGGCAGTGTCTGGAAACCCAATAAATTTTAATGAAACTATACTTGCTTAATTGAAATTAATTAATTAATTATTTAGTCCAAAGTTTAAAACTGTGTTCTAGCAAATCAAAACATCAAAACTATATTAGTATCACCATGGGCTTTTTCTCATTAGTGTTGATTATGTCCAAACATTAATTAATGAAGTAATTTATAGTTTTAATGGCGTATAATTTTTACTACCTTGGTAATTTCCAGTTTGAATTTTCTAATAAATTATTTTAATTAAAATTGTTTTTCGGGAAGTCATTAACCCAGCACCAAAATAATAGGATTTAAAATTACCTAGGTAACTGAATAATTCAAAATTAGGTTTAATCAAGATTTAATAGGTTTTGTTGCGTTCGTCAAAAGAGCACAGAACAAGAGCACAGAATAAAAATCTATTCAAATGATTGCTATTTTATTATAATTGGCATAAATATACTCAAAAGGAATGCCCAATAAATTCAAGTATTGCCGTCAGGAAGGAGTGAATTGAATAATTTATTCTCAAATTTGAATAGAGAAAAATCTGCAGGCTACTTTCGAAAATCTCAATGACTCTTCCAAAAGTGCTCAGAATAATTTTCTAATCTTTGAAGAGTAAAACTATACTCGTGTTCGCTATTATGCAGAATATTATGTTCACTGATGAAGAATATTCCGAAATTTTCTTACTTGAAGAATCATCTTCTAAATTGCTCTGAGCACTTGGCTCCGGGTGAAAGAGAAAATTAGATTCGCTCTCTCGTTCATCAAGAGAACAGTCTTTTTCTTGGTTTCCGAATAAAAAACAAATTTAATCCAATTCTTGAAATATTCTCTTATTTTCTCCGAATAATAGACATAAAACTTAAGCATAGATTATATGATAAATAACGCTTGGATGATAAAACTTGCAAAAGAGTTATCTTCGATTTATTAATTTTTATGATAATCAGATACAAATTATTAGCTAAATATCAAAAACTAGACTATTTTTTGGATTGAAATCAATTAATTGTTGATTAAAATAACCCCTCTGTTGCCCATCGCCCGAACTCAAACCCCGACATCTTTTTTAATGCTTCGGAAGCCTTTATTCGGTGATTACCGAATGACCAATTGATCCAAAATTTTAATTTTATGATATCCTGAACCACTAAACCTTTCTTTTATAGTTTCTGTCCTAAAATTACCTAATAGTTCTTAATTGGTGTCAATTGGGGGACATTTTGTGATAACTACCACAATTTTTTAAGCGTAAAAGTAGACATTTCACAACTAATTTAACCGAATTTTTTATGCCATCTTTTTGGTTTCGGTACTTTTTAAATGCTTATTCCGTAGCTTAAGATCAACTCAAGCCTCGGAAAACATATTTTTGACGGTAGACAGGTTTATGTGGTTTTCCCGTGTTATAGACCGATATCTTCGGCCGACCTCAAAAACTTTGATTTTAACCA
>JAQIXD010001442.1:0-14992 GCA_034699985.1 Minunthozetes semirufus
CTCTCTCTCTCTCTCTCTCTCTCTCTCTCTCTCTCTCTCTCTCTCTCTCGCGGGAAGAAAGCCTTTTACGGAAGATTTGATGTAATTTTTTATGGTTTTCTGTGAAATATTTTGAATCATTTGAAGACTTGATTTAATCGACTTTAGGCTAAATATTAAAGAATCGGTGAAATTGAATTTTCAACGATAAAAATGATTGAAATGTTTGAGAATTTAATCTAATATTTGTGTTTATAAACGAAATGCACTTTTGTTTATCGATTTGAGTCGTATATGATCTCTATGTGGAGTCTGTCCTCAGAATTGTTTTTCGTATGAATTAAGTGAACTCAAAATGATAGCTGAGTTGTTCAACATCTGAATATACGAGAAAATAAGAGCACAGAATGAAATTGGTTTGAGTGGTGGGCCATAACACAGTCAAGATGTGGCGAATTCTATGTATTCAAACAATGCCCGTCTATTCAGCAAATATTTTGGGCTTTTATTTTAATTATTCAATACCTGTCTCAGGAATGCATTAAAACCCGGGTTTTTCAGACAACAAAACATTTTATTGATATAATAGTAGAGTAGAAAACACAGCGGATTCCGGGAAAAGAATTCATAAAATTTTAATATAATTTTGAAATTATAAAATCAAACGAAATATTTTTGTGAAATAAAAAAGTTAATAATTTGGTTGAAATGTGAGAAACATTTTAAATGAATATAATTTTCATTCATTTCTTGTTTGAAGAAACTCTTCTCGATTTGAATGCAATTCTGAAAAAAATAGTAAATTTATTTTATTTTGTTTCAATGATTGATGAAGTGATAAACAAAATGTCTTTTACTGGCCATAAGTTATGTCTACAAAACAGTTATTCTTTTCGTAAAACACATTAAAGGTTTTGCTTTCGGGTTTTGATTGAAAAGTTCAAAATATTCGTGAAATTAATTATTTAATTAAATTTAAATATTTTGATTTTAAATCTCAAATTTTTGACAGAAAAATGTCAAATATTTTGACCAAAAATAAACGTTGAAAATATTTTCATAATTTCCTTTCTTAAATATAAATATATATAAATATATCCGGCACAGAATTAAGACATTTTTTGAAAATTGGGTGCCTCTTAACTAATTTCAGATAAATTTAATGGTGAATTTATTCGTGAACAGAATATTCTGAGCACTCAATTGATTAAGAGGTAAAAGATGTGAATAATTGTCGAAAATTTTCTAATTGTAATTAAATAACGACTTATTTGAGAACATGTGTAGTATTGGCCAACAAATCGAGTTTTGGTGATTCAATTTGCAAAACATATTTGACGTTTAGATATTCGACTCAAACCAATGCATACCATCTATCAGTTTATGTAATATATTATATCATTATATATATATTATATTGAATATTGAATCGTTCAATAAAACTCATTTATCATACATTTGGTTCAAAATTTTATTATAATTTCTTTATCGCAAAAAAATGAATTGATCGACAATTTAAGGAAAATTTTGTTCAAAAGACCAAATTCTCAAATGAATTATTCAAAAATAAGCTGAAACAAGCATGGTTAAATAATGAAACGGTTATTGCAAAACTGAATAAGAATCAACAAATGTTTCTTTGAAAATGTAATTTTCCCGGAATTGCCTGATTTATCATAAAATCAATGCTGTTATCGATTTTTATCGTTTTCTTCGCAATCCTTGAAATTACAAAACTTTTATCGAAATAAAAAAGTGAAACACAAACGACCACAAAAAATCAATAAAAATCAAAATATGATTCAATTCTTTGGTTAATACATCAATGAAATGATGAATATTCTCGAAATTTTAAACTAATACTTATTGAAATCCGATCCGAATATGATTTAGACTTAAATCATATGAAAATTTATGATAAATTCGACTCTTTTTTCGAAAAAAATAGATTTTATTAAAATCTCAAATGTTTTCAATTAAATTGAAATCGAGTTCTAATGCATGAAATGTTTCTAAATCTGATTAAATGTTAAGAACTCTTCTAAAAATAATGGAATTATTCACTATTACCAGCGCTGAGGACAAGGACTCTAAACATGACTTTTTCAAAGCCAAAATCAATTACAGTTAACATAAAAGAATATTTTTTAAGAATCGATTCATTCGATTGTATAAAGAATTCAGTGATTATTCTTTCATAAAACTATAATATTTCTATTGAAAGATCATTGAGAGCTCAGCCCAATAATCATTTAATGATAATAACAATCATAAAACAGAAAACAATTTTCGTTTGTTTTCCTCCAATAGTTTAGTTTTTCACAGACTTATGAAATGATTATTTGATTCACTTTATTCTCCAAAAATAATTGGATATAAAAAATTAGGAAAAATTAATTTTCTTATAAATTCATTCGTTTTATTGATTTTTTTCATTACAATAAGATTATTATTATTATTATTATTATTATTATTCAACAATTTTTATCTTTTGGTTTTGTGTTGTCTTTAAGAATAAATACATATTTAGTGAAGAAAATTAATTCATGAGATGTACACAAAATGACAACGATATGACTTATTTTTTAATTAAGTAGAGCTCAACCATATTTGTTGAATGAAATATGAGCTGTAATTGTATTATCTGTAATGTTAGTTGATAACTTTAAGACTGATAAATTCAAAATCATAAAAATTATGAATATAATAGGCTTTATATTAGAATCGAGAGCTCATGGCTTTTGTCTTATCGCTGGGGTTATAATCCACTCATCTCTCGCTTTGAGTCATAATAATAATGGCCTCTAAGCTAACGATTGGCCGCAAACTAATGGTTAAAATGTGGAAAAATCAAGAATAAGTTAATCAGAATTTCGGCAAATATTCCTATTATTTCCGTATATTTCAAACGAAAACAATTTATTTGTGAATATATTTGCGGTTTTCAGAAATGGTTTAAATAACAGAATATCTATTTTTACGTTACATTTCATGTCTGATTTGCAACTATTCCTAACCTGGTCTTACCTGAGGGGCTCCGGCATAGGTTGTGATCGATTTAGGTGAGAGCACCGCATTCATGGTAACCATAGAGATAGAGAAACAGATGAAACACACACTGAAGACTTTGACGGCATAGAAACGATAAGTTAGGGAACACAACACGCAATACATACGAGTGCTCTATAATAGAAACAATGAATGCCAGAGCGCACAGGAAAGGCACCCGTACTCTACGACAAACACTACTCATCTCATTCTAATCAAAATATACATCAAATCTAAAGACAAGACAGAGAATAAAGTGACTGAATTTTAAAAACATTTTTTACAGTGAATTGATTCACAAGACATAAGACATAACACAAACACTGGAATAGATTTACTCTAGAATTTGACAGAATTTTTATCCACTGTTTAACTGTTTATTGTTTTTATTTTCAAAATATAATAATCAAAAGCTTTAAGGAAATGATTGTCGTATAAACTGTCGACACAATCGATAAGTGATTCAAATAAGAGACAAAAAAAATAGATTCTTGTAATGAATTTCTCGATTTTCCTGCAAAAGAACTAAAATAATGAAAGAGAGGAACAATTTTCTTAAGTATTAACGATTTTTATATTTACATTCTCTTCTCAAATAGATATAGAAATTGATAAAAATGTAAATAAAGTGAATTTTATTATCAAAAGTCTTATCGGAGTTTAATGCAAATACTATTAACTTAAATGTTGTCAACATTTCTCCTGAATTGCAAAAGAATTATACATTAATTTAATTTAATATATTTTCTGTACGTCTTTGCACTCAATTCCCAATGAATTAAAAAATATACGAATAATAAGAAATGTATTATCCATTCGATGCATATTTCATCTGACAAAAGATGGGTCTGAAAGGAACAGCACTATAAGAATATAACACATTTGACTACGACTCTAATCGATCCGATCTCTATTGTATTGATTCGGGGAAAGACGTGTCACTCTTTGCCTTATAATAGGGGTTTAAGTGATTATAATTTGTGTCGTTTTACGGGCATATCATTGATATTTGTTACTGTTTTGGCTCTTTTCTGACACGATATTCATTTTGTCAAAAATACTTTCAAAAGAGAAATAAGTTTTGAATAAATTAATTAATTTATGAAAACTTTTGTCGGGTTTTATGCATATAATGAAAAGTTTAGAACTTTAGACACCAATTGTTTAATCCATTTGAATGTCTATTCAACAAAATTGTTTACTATATAACTATAATGTAATAATTCATAACAAAATGAAAGGTATATCTGGCGCTCACTTTTCATTTGATAGACTTAGTGTTCATATTGTGTATATACTAAACACAATATGAAGCATATAATAGACTGAAAACCAATATCCTGTACACTTTGGACCACTTTTCGCAGATATGTTTATCTCCACGAATATTCTTTAGCATTAAATGTATGGCACTGACTATACAACTGCACAAAAGAAGTGCTTTAAGGCTTTGTTTCAATACTAAGAACAATCTTCTCTGTCTTCTCCTGGCTTTCAATTCTTTTCTTTTAGAATTGAAAGCTTTACTACAATATTGTTGCGAATGTTGTGAACGAGTAAATGCTTATTGGCTTCGCATTCGAGCTATTTTTCGCTCACTTCTCCTTCTTCTCTGATATCTCTCTTAATTTGAGTCTCACTACTAGTCAGTGCTTTGTAGTTGAGTTAAGCTCAAACATCAAAAACAGATACTTTACCCAAGAACTGTTTTTTATTCGAAAATTAGTGAACAGAATGAACTACACCTCCAATTACAAGATTACCAGTTATTATAATTGAATAAAAAAAATAAAATTTTCATTATATTCCGCAAACTATTGCCGGAAAACAACATTAATTCCTTTCCTTTCCTTTCTATTTGCTCTTTCTTGAGATCTGATTAAAATCATTATATTATTTGATTGGAATTGTCGACAAAAATTGAGCAAATATTTCAATCATTTGTCTTATTTTCAAATTAATTCCGATTGACTTAAAAGACAAACTATTTTTACTGAATATTCACTCTATTATTGCTATAATTGCTGTATTTTTCAAGTGATTAATGATTAGAAAATATTGTGAATTATTTTTCTATGAAGAGATTATTGAGTTTTTTGTTGGGAACAGAAGTTATCTTCCATTAAGTTATGAAAAATTAGTCGAAATTCTAATGACAATCAATATATTAATCTTTTTATATATACTTTGATAAATATTTTCAAAGTTCAGCCCAACTCTGTCTTCAGGTTTAAGTATTAGTTTTTCTTTTATTTGGATCTCATTTTCCTAAATATTATATATATTTTACTTCAGTATTCATTATTTTTCTCTATTTATTAAATAATATAATAGATATTTGATGTAACCATAGAAATAGAGACCTATTTTTATAAACAAACTTTTTTACGACAAAATATATAGGAATAGTAGTAAAGGAGAGCACAAGTTATGAACCAATGGTTTATTGTATTATTGAAACAGAAAAAGATTACATATAAATGATTGCTATTTTCAATATATTTATTTATTTATTTTCAGGTGAGAACACTATTTGTCAGCGGTTTACCGATGGACGCAAAGCCCCGAGAATTATATCTACTGTTCAGAGCATATAAGGTATACATTCATTCATTGATAGATAAATAAATGCATTTCTAATGAAAAAATTTCAATAAAACACATCATTCATATTCAGACATAACAAACAATACAAACAAAAATCTATTTAAAACGGAGAATATCGACACAAAAACATGGTCTAAATGACATCACAAACACTCATTGAATAGTATTGAATAGATTTCCCAATTTTGATCATAAATTATAATTTGCATTCATTTATATAAACATTGAAATGAATAAAATTCAGTTAAAACTAAAAATAAATGCGTTTCTCGTGAGAGAAACGAAGAAAAAGTTCCCACAATTACCCCAACTTTTCATCCAATATATACCGGAATCGATGTTATATTAAAACTGTATTTACGAGTGAATGGACGGCACAAAAACACTCAAAAGATAACTCATAAGAGATTTATTGTATTCAATGCTAACCTTTGTCTCACATTTTACACAATATTTTTTATTTTTATGTCTTCTTCTACTTCTTTATTGCGATTAAATATTATAAAAAATGAACCTTTTATTTGATAGGATGTCTTATTTTGATTTTCATATCCCTGAGCACAATGAGCTCAACCTAAATATATTCACAGCTATTAGAACAAGAGATAAATTTTTATTTAAAAATTTTCTTTTGAATACAAAAATCATTTATATTTCTATTGGTCTCAAAATTGGATGAAAATTGAAGTTTTCTTCATTGAAATGTTCTTTCAATTGCTGAGAGTATTATTCAGCGCACATACCGTTCCTCAAATAGTTTAAAGTTTAAACCCTTATTTCAATAATAGGGATACGAAGGCTCTCTACTAAAAGTGACGTCGAAGAATGGAAAGACATCTTCTGTGAGTATTAGTTGTTCACAATTGAGGCACTCCTGCAATGCGAACAACATTTTTATTTATTAGCCCAGAATTTGAACTGACTCTGTTTATATTTGATGACAGCCCGTTGGATTTGTGACGTTCTCCACCCGAGCAGGTGCTGAGGCAGCCAAACAAGATTTACAAGTAAGTACTGCCAAAATGGTCGGCCCAACAATTTTCTGTTTGTCACTTGAGTTGATGTCCCAAAAGGATTTCAAAACTAAGGCTTAACTCTAATAGAAATTGTTTGCAAAACTATTACATACAATATATGACTTATATTTATAGCGAAAGCCATAAGTTTTCCTTAATTTTTATTGATGTTCCTCTGAGTTGAGGTTCGCTTAATTTGTTATTTATTTCATATCTTTTAAACATTAAACCATTTTTCGTCACATCTTTGTGTCGATTAAGTGTTAATAAAAATCTGATGGATTGCTTAATAGCAGGGAATCCGTTTCGATCCCGATCTGCCGCAAACTATTCGACTGGAATTCGCCAAAAGCAATACCAAAGTCAGTAAACCTAAACAACAGTCGTCACCGCCAGCAGTGGCCACACATCCAGCGCTGGCGATGCATCCACTGACAGGGCGTAAGAATGATACAAATTAAAAATCTAAATCTCTTTCAACACATCCATAACGATATTTTGACACATATGAGGAAAGACTAATTCTGTGTTTCAATTTGTTTCTGATTCAGTGGAGTTGGGCGCAGCCCTATTCTCTGGTGCACACGACGGTTGGGCTCATCACCCGTTATCTTTCACTGAAATGCCATCCGCTTTCAATTCACATGTCATTCATCCGGCACTTCACGCGCAGCTACCGGTTAGTTGGTATTGAATTCAAAACAAATGCAAACAAAATACAAGTTTTAAACTCAGATAACAAACAAATGATAACAACATTAATGACTATAATCGACAAAAAACAAGTATTTCGACAAAACATTCAAATCCTGTAAACTCGAGAATTGTTGGAAAACCTCTTCTCTTCAAAAACCTATTATTTATAATATAATCAAAATTATTATTAAAACAAATAAATTATATGAAAAATAATTTTGAGTTTTTGTTAATCAAGTGTTTGTTTTGTGAACCAAATCCGTTAGCGATACCAATCTCTCCCTCTTTTATGTAATTATGAGCACAAAAACACTTTTGGACACAAAGAACTCTTTCTCATTAGCACAATGTCTGACAGTTTTGTATCTCAATTGTCGTATTAGCGATGATCTGATGATTTATTAATAAAAAAAGATCACTTAATTTATAACTCAAGCAATCAATTTTAGTGCCCCTTAAATGACACTTTCCATGCATACCGTCCTAACAATTCTCAGAGCAGTTCTCAAGTTTTAGTTTTTTTGGCGACTCTGGAGTCAGTCGACTGTCGCTCTTCTCGAAGTTGTCTGTCATCTCTCCGTTTCTCTAACACTGTCTAACGATTTGCATTATTTACAACTCCTTTGGGTCTAATTTAGATATAAGTGAATATAGATTGCATGACATGACTCTCTCCGATCAAATGAAATATTATTGAATTAATTAAATAGAGTTATATTATATGCAAATACTATAGAAAATCAATGACAGAATCATTACTCAGAATTGATTTGACGAACATTTTTATACTAAAATCAAAACCAATCGATAGAATGAGTTACTATTGGAATAACATGTGATAATTATCTAGCATTCAGTTCTCTATATTGTCTATAAGTTCTCCTTTTGACGCACTGTTTATCTGTATATCTTACTATAGCCACAGCTGGCAGTTCCTCATCCAATCAGTCACGCGGCAGCTTTGGCCAGTCAGGCGGCCATTCATGCAACTTTACCACCACAGCATTTAGTGGCCACTAGTCCTGCTTTAGCCAGTCCTGTTGGTTCAGCGACATCACCAAACTGTTCAACACCTCCATGTTCTACACTATTTGTAGCTAATTTGGGACAATTTGTCTCTGAACAAGAGCTAAAAGATCTGTTCGGAAGGTATAACGCCATCCAATCTTACAACTGATCACTAATATTAAATGCATTGATAACCAAACCCTTCAAAATAAATATCGTTATATATATTTGTATGTTATTATGTATGTGTTGAACAGTTTCCCAGGATTTTGTCGCTTACGGATGCATAACAAGGGAGGAGCACCTGTTGCGTTCGTTGAGTACACGGTATCCAACTCTCTCTACATTAACTCCAAAACACTTTTCCACAGTCTATCTCTCCCTCTCCCTGTCCTCTCATCTCATTTCAAAGGCTATATTTTTATTTGTTTAATCGAAACAAACTTTTAATTATTAGTAGAGTTTTGTTTGAGTTCTGTTTCTTAAAACTTTTCTTTCACTTAGACTTTGATTTCAAAAAATAAGTAAACTTTTATTGATTGGTGGGTCAAGTCATAAGTCATCCTTTAATCTTAATCTCATAGGATGTACGTTTAGCCTCACATGCTATGAATGCACTGCAAGGTTATGTTCTATTTTCTTCAGATCGGGGTGGAATGAGAATTGAGTACGCCAAAAATAAAATGGGAGAAGTCTCGCAAACGACCATTTCTGTAAGCATTCCTACCAAATGATTCCTATGCTGACACCTATCTCTTACAGCGCACATCCATTTATTGTTTGTGATAATACAGTAGATCCTCAAATACCGAACTGTACCTAGTAAAACCCTATTAATCAAATACTTGTATGTACCAAAACCAACCCGTTCAAAAGCACATAGGTGAGTTTGCGAGAGTGGATACAAAACAGTCTGTGAGGGTCAGTCAGCTCTTATAATTGATGGTCTAATTTAACTGATGGTCTCTACTGTATTATCAAAGTGTAATCAATGCATTAAATTGATAAATGATCTGGTTTCAATTAATTGAATTTTGTTTGTAGTGGATTAAATTGAGATATGATTTGCTCTAATTATTTCCTAATTTGTTTCACTTATAATTCAAAAAAATCATTTAATTATAAGACAGCAATCACTTGATTCAATCCATTTTCAAACCATTCATTTTCCCGAATTTCCTTTCTCTCAAATAACGACTCAATTGACTGAAAGACTAAAATAAATTTATCTTTCATTTATAGGTATCGCGAGAATGATATAAATTTCAGAGAATTCAATAATTATTACAATTATATGAGCTATTACAATCAATCAGCAAAAAATCAATATCACATGAACTGATTCTTATGCAGTATTAAGACTTCAAACAATAATAATAATTAATAATTAATAATAATAAAAATGGACTTCAAAACTAATTTTTAAAATTAGAGGCAATTATTGGAATTCATTCGTAAATTTTAAAACCGATAATAAATTATTGAAATTCTCGATGAATTATTATAATTCATTCAAAAACTGAAATTCAAATTTCAAAAGACAATATATTCTCCTAAACTAAGCCTCAAATGTGTGGCTGTGCCTCAAATTGGCCTAAATTTGCTCATATCCTTACCTCCGATATTTGTGAACACATTGTTATTATGCATTCCAATGAAGAAGATAATTGTTTTCATCAAAAATACCTCTTTTGATGAGAAGAAAAGTGATAAATCAATTTGATTCAAACGATTCTGGGTTTTTAACCGGAATTTGTTTTCAAGAAAGACATATCATTTTAGTTTCAATTTATGGGTTAATTAAAACTTCTTTTTTTTAACTCAAGAATACTATCAGTGAATAAATGTTAAATAAATTTATTGACAAATTATTATAATTATATGTATATTGTATTATATAATAATTACTGTACTTATTGTCAGTCCCCCAACCAAAGGACCAATTTCTTAGCCGATTGTTTTAAAATGTGGTTATTTGTTGAGAAAAAATTGTCTAAAATTAATGTTTGTATTCAATTGTTTGTGTGATTCTGTCGTCTATGCAATCGGTTATTATATTGATTATGAAAACATAATTTTAATTAATTTATTATTCAGTAGTGTTTTTGTCCCCATTTTTATGGAAAAATTATATCAATTATATATAAATTCGAATATATTATAATCAAACGGAATAATAATAATCCATTTAATTTTGATTATATTTTTAGACTTTATATTTAAACAAATCAATCCAAAAGTCCTGTTCTCCGAATTGATAATTGTGTTCAAATACTTTTGATTATTTTGATTTTGATGCTATTGATGGTCATTATTATGAATTACGGAAGCCTCGATTATTTTGAAATTTGATCTAGGTTATTGTCAAATTAAATGCATTTAAGGGTAATTTTATTACTAATTGTCTTATTTTTTATCGAAAGACTCTTTTAAGATAAGATTTTTTCGGATTTTGAGTTTATTTTATAAAATTGTTTGAAATTATTGATAGAATTCTAACTTATATTTGGAAAATGAGTTTTCAAAACAACTCTTATATTAAATTGAATGACATTTTTGATTAATTGATAACAAATATTATTAATTAATTAAATATTTAGTTAAAAATTATTATTAACTATTAATTATGATTACATTTTTGGCATTTAAATTATATTATTAATGAAAGTTGAAAATCATTTTAGATATTTATGTTTTGAGATAATTATTATATTTAATGAAATTATAAGTAATTATTAGTTTATAAACAATTTTAATCATTTATATAAAGAAGAAAAAGAATTATTATTATTATATTATTTGGTCAAAGAAATCCATTTTCATATCAATTCCAAACTATTCTTAAATATTATTTAAAGCCATACAAAACATTCCCATTTTTAGCGCTTAAGATATGCTCAAAATATTTGATTTTTTCCTATTAAATGAGACTTTCCTCGACTCTTAACTCAACTTATAATCAACTTTTAGTTTAGTTTTTATTTAATTCCAATACTATTTGGACAGTGATTTGAATTTAAGACTTGAAAGTAGTATAAAATTGAGGGCTTTTTTAGGAAAGGTTTGAGTGCTTTTTGAAAAGTTTTGTCGAATCACTTGACTGGTGCTCACATGTAATCCAATTAGGAATGACATCAAATTAATTGTGTTTATAATTAAGTACAATAATAACCAAAACTGGTAAAAGTATTGGATGGCATATGAAAGTGACCTTTGCTCATTGATGCACTTGTTGAATAAATATAGAAATTACATCCCAAATAAATTTCAAGCGTTAATTGAGCAAAATATTATTAAATGTCAAATTATTATCTAAACATACCTTTCCCTCAAACTATAGTTTTGTTTAATACAACAGAAGATTCGAACAAAATGTTTAATTTATTAAAATAAGCATAAAAAACAATTAAATGTCCATGGTTAATTGATTAATTGATAACATTCTAATATAATTATTTATTAATTAATTATAATTATATATAATTAATTATATCATTTAATTATTTTTCATTATTTCTCATAATCTCTGAATTATTTTTTGAATTTCTTTTTCAATATTAGTTATAATATGTTTGAGAAAAGTATAGTTATTTAAATGAAATCATCATATAATACAAGAATTAAATAAAAGTACATTAAATAACAAATACTAATAAATAATAATAATATTTATAACAAATAAGTATTTCAAAGAATTTAATCTAGTAAATTATGAGAAACATCATAATTGTAATTAAAGTTCTAATATATTAATGAAAAGGTGAAGAAAAATACAAAAACATTATATAATATAATAATACTTAAGATTTATGCCTTAAATGTTTCTATTAATGAATTTGAATGACAGCTAATAAGATGCGTTTCGAAGAGGTTTTCCCAGATTTTTGTTGATCAGAATCGGAAAACCAGTTCACAGGAACGGAGAGTTTTGAAAATAAACTTTCAAAAATGAATTATAAATTATTGACTGATTTGTCGACTTTTCAATCATTCAATAATATTATATTTGAAAAATTCCGTCCAATTATTTATGTATTAATTGTAAAAGTAATACAAATACTGTTATGCATTCCTATTATTAATTAATTGTAAAGCTATTGATAATCAATGGCTTCTGAAGTCTCTTTTGTGTGCTTTTTATTACTCATTAATTATTATTATTATTATTATTCCTTTTAAATGAAAACTATAAGACTTTATCTTTAATTTTCTAAATACTGAAAACAAATAAATGATTTTTGTTTCAATCTCTTGAAAAACAGACTTTAGTTACATCCGAGGGTTCATCGCCTGAATACCTCAAAATAGATACCTTAGACCTCCAAATGATTCTTATAAGTCATAACTCCTGTGAAATTTCTTTTATACATTTGAGCATTGATTTAGATTAGAGACAATTTATTGAAGATTTTCAACAGTCAGTCGAGGATTAAGATTAAGTCATAAATGATGAGACTCTAAGTCAACATAAAAAACAATAGAAATAAAGAATTTGAAACAAAAATTCAATTCTTTGTATAAAATTTTCTGAGTTTTGATTCTGAGCTGTAATTTTAGATTTGAATTTTTAAATCAATAAAACAATTCTCGATTTATTGAAATAGTTTTCACTCATTAAAAGTTATATAATATTTAATTTTCAATTATATTTGAAATTATTGTGTTTTTTAAAGTTCAGGTTTTAAAACAATTTTTGAATTGAAATGAATTTAATTTTTTCCGTTTTATTCAAAAATTGTTTGAATCATACATTTCTATAAAAATTGTACCAACATTTTGATGTAATTTTCAATTTAAAGACAATTTAAAGAATGACATGACCTGTAACCTACTGTCAAATAAATCCAATAAAAAGTATATTATTATTATTATTATAGACTTGCAATTATTTTCTCGAAATAAGTAATCAACATCTGTTGCTATCATATTCAAGAAAACAATTCTCAGGGGAGAACTTCTTCTAATAAACAATGGATGTTAAAAGAGAACAGAATTAGAAACCGAAATCAAATTATGGATAATTTAATGTTGACTTTTCTTATAATTTAAGAGTAAAACAATATTTGTTTCTTAACTAAAAAAAGCTATCGCTTGAAAGATATACTCAGAATCAATCAATTTTCTTAGATTTCTCATGAGATTAAAACTTCATTGATTGCAATGATGTATCGAAACCTAATTAGACAGCATTTGTTTGTGTGGATCAGTTTGGGTCTGTCCATAAAACTAATGTATATAAATAAGGAGCCGTTCGTATGTCTTTTCTCACAACCAATTTTGACTTCAGAAGATACAACTCTTATAAAATATCTTAAACTCTTCGAACAAAATATCCATAAATCGGAATAATGTCTTCTCGTAATTTCCTCCATTTGACGGCTTTGATTTTGGCACTGGTCCTGGTCATAGGTATGTGCGAAGCGGGTTATCGTAAACCTCCTTTTAATGGAAGCATTTTTGGAAAACGAGCCGATCGTCCACTCAATAGTAAGTCAACTATAATTTAATTAATTTTCTGATAAATAATTAAAAATTCATTTAATATTCATTTGATTCAAAAGATGCCGAAGAAATTCTTGGTATTTGCGAAGCAGTGGTTAATATGATTCCGCTCTGCAATCCGTGGATCTCTAAAATCAATGAATCAAATTAACTGAAACCATATTCACATTATTATTATATAATTTTATTTAAATATTTATTATTTATTATTAAGTATTTATTATAAGTTAAATAATCTCTCATTTAATCAAATGTTTTGAACAAAAATTACCCAAATTTTAAGATTAATTAATTGAACTCATTATCAATAAAGTTATGGAAATTTGCGTTTATTGACTCTAAAAGTAATGTATTTTGCAGAATAAAGGCGCCCGCACTTTGGCCACCAATTTATTAATTATTGATCTCATTTTCTTGTTATCAGATTTATTTAATCTTGCTTTGATTGCTTTGAATTTTTGGTAAATAAAATTAAAGGTAAATAAAAGCTGAGAGAGGATTGTAAGTGAATTTCGGATTTATTTAAATTAATTTAAAGCTTTTCATTGAAAATATTTTGATTGAAAACAAGTTATGAATTGTAAATCAAGTGATGGAATGACACAAATCACGAATGACAGGAGTGATGAACTCAGTGCCAGACAATTAGCACTTCATTATATTCTTGGAATATGTTTTGAAGGTTCCAGAAGAGAGAAATAAATTGATAAATGTTTTGTATTTCAATAATTTTGTTTCAGAATTTTCAAATGTCGGACCAATTCTTGGAAATTTCGTTTTTTACAGTTTAGATAAGAATCTTGATATTCGTTAATCTTTTGCTAAACTCATATGATTTTAATTCCTCATTGAAATAAGTTTTTCATTGAGACAGTATTGAAGGTTCACTCTATTTATTGTTTAAGAAATAAATGCAACTAATCTTCTAAAACTAATGAAGAGGAAAATAGTTAATCACTGATATAAACCGTCAAAAGGCTTACAGACTTTATGTCCTATTTATATAAAATGTCTAATTTATTGAATCATACTTTGTATTTAAATAGTTTATTCTAGTATTGTGTACTATCAGCAGCAGAAAAAGTGTAATGATCAAATTTTAATTAGATCCAAGTCTCACAATTATTATTATTATT
>JAQIXD010001443.1:0-14983 GCA_034699985.1 Minunthozetes semirufus
TCATGTTTAAAATTTCATTGAAATCGGAACACTTTTATTGTGTCAAATTGTGTCAATCTTCCGTTATAGTCTTTATATGTGGTAAAAAAAATTTAAAATTTTGTTTGATTAACAAAAGTTTTCAATAAGTTTATTAGTGCAAATCATTTCATTATGCTCTTTTAATTTATCACCTTCTTCTATCTATTTTAAGTAATTATGGTATCGAGTCATCGAATCAATTTAAATATAAACAAAAATCAAAAACATTGCACTAATATTAAGTTATAATAGACTCTATTAAATAGAGGGCTTTTTATGTTTTTGAAGTGATTTTGTTAAATTACTATTTGGAACATTACTGTTATACTCCCGAAATTTTCGTTAAAAAAGTAGCTTCTCAAGTTCAGTGGAGAGCCTTCAACATTATTAATTACAGATATTTCTCTCTTCCTTCCTCTTTGTCTTCATTTTTTTTTGAATTTATAAAATAAAAATAAAATTTTCTAATTTAAAAAAACATTGAAATTCAAAAATTGAATGAAAAAAATTCACAATTTTGTATAACCTGATAGAACCCCTCAAAAACAGAGCAAATGAAAGTCAACTTTTGATTCATTACTACAATTATTTTTGGATTAAAACAAAGAAAGCAAAAGTTATCGAAAGTTCGCTAACTTTTTCAATTTTAGGGGCAATTTTGCAAAATCTCGATCTCAGGAGGAAATTGAAAATCTTCGTCTTTTGGCGAAACCAGGATTAACAGCATTTACTATGAGAAGTCCTCTTTGAAAATTTCCATTCGCTGAATCTTAAATTGTTGGCTGTGGGGGACCTTCAGTTGTCGAAATTGTGAGGTCAATGTTAAAGGCATATCAGTGGACAGAATTTAATTGAAATGCAAGTATTTGAAAAACTAATTGTGAAAATACTTTATTAAAGCATTCAATTCATTGCTTCAACGATTTTAAGGAATAATTTGTTAATAATGTTATTATAATAATAATAGTAATGGAATCAAAAGAATGATCACATTTTGGGTGAATTTTGTTGGAACTATCGATTGGATCATCTTTTCATTGAAATGAGTCAAAAGATAAGCGATTTGTCTGAAAATCATTGAATGACGAGTCGAAGGCCAGAAAAGTAGTTTGGATTAAAATTAAGGTCAGTTTATTAAGAATTTGAATTCTAAACATTGACAACATTGACAAACTTGATTTGCAGCGAATGTTTGAGCGCATAATCATTGGCTTCATTTGTTTTGCAGCCCAACAGGTATTAGTGTTAGTAATACCAGAGTATGACATACTCTATGTTGTTATGTGTGTCGATATGGAATCCAAGCACAGAATATTATGTCTAATAGATTTATCCGCAATGAAATGTTGTGCTCAGGCATTAACGTCATTGAAATTTACAACACGTACTTCGAAAACGTAGTTTCAGGTAAAAGTCAAGGACAGACTCCAAGGTATATCCAATCTCTTTCTGTAAGCATAAAACTGTATTCACTGCAATACACCAAAATTTTTTGTCATCGATTTTCACTCATCTTTAGACCCACAGGAAAACTATAGAACAATCATTAAATCAAATTTTCTTCACATCCCTTACAGCTCTCCTTTTTTCCTATAATTGCTTTCATTCTGTTAACCATTTAATACAATTTTTGTACTTATATTCAATCATTTCAATGGATATTCTCTAAGAATTTTCTAAATCTAAACATTTTATAACAAATTGAAGCCATACTGTTGATGCTCTATCAACTTTCAAATTTCTGACTTGAAATTTGGTAGAGCATCATATTACCATGCTCAAATATTGAATAGTCACAATTAAAATTAAGATTTACAGATCTCTAAATATCTGTATAATATACAGTGTATATCAATTATATAAATAGTAAAACAATTCTTCTCAAGAATTTTGTTCCGCTTTTCAAATATTCGGCTCAAATAAAATTCAGAGGATTTTTCTTCAAAACATTCGGTGATATTGATATTATTGATCACAATTATGCCTCAAAATGATGGCATTTATACTAAATTTGTATTCACTTTCAAATAAATAAATAATAATAAATTCAATCAATTATTAGAATTTTCTTTTATTTTTCTTTTAATAAATGTTTCAAATTTTGATTTTTTTTATTTTGTTATAAAATATTTATTAATTTTTGAAAAATTTAAATAAGTTTTCAAATAATTAAAGTATTTAACACTTCATAAAAAATTTTCGATTATAACAAAAATATAGAAAAAATCGATTATTTTGTAAATAAGTTCAAAACTTCAAAAATGAATAAAAGAAAATAACGCTTAAAATGTGATTAAATTATAATTAAATTTGTTTATATCGGTTAAAGTCAAAGGAATTAATAGATTTTTGTTTTACTGAAACTCCTCTTAAATTTGCATTTTTTTAAACATTAAATGAATGGACGAACAATTGTATATTTCTGTCGGAAGTTTCAAAAGACAATCCATTTCTCTTATAACCCCCCCGATTGGTTGAGGCTATCATATGAGTCATCACTTGTTTAAATTGTAACAATAATAAGATAAAGCGTTTGTTAAACTTCAGTATAAAAAAGTCTAAAATAAAGTTTAATTTGAGAAATGATTGAAAATTTTTTTGAATTAATAAATCACTCAAAAGTTGAGACATAACTTAAAGGATAATAACTCTTGTCTTTGATTTAATCTTTTGGTAAACATTTTATAATAATTAATAATAAATTTAATTTAATTAATGAAACGATTTATAAATTCATCAAAAAATTAAATTAATTGCACTTCCATTGAGAGTGTAATTGGTTTAAGTGTTGGACAGCCCTTTCACTTATATTTAAGGCAGGATTTACTGAAAGGAGTAAATCGTCGCTTGAATTAAGAGCTAAACCGCTTAAACCAAGATATGTATGCATAGGATCTGTAAAAATATCAATCGATTAGAACTCATTTAATGTCATTAATTAGAGTATACCCGGAATACTGTCGGGATATTTGGCGAGTCCTCCAGTTATAGCGTCCTGTGTTGACAATATGAACGACTCATTTGCTTCTTTGTTAACCAAATGATAAGCATTGATGAGTTTGAGAGCGGCCCCCACCCAAAACGAATAACAAGTGTCTGAGTCTTTATTAGGCCGTCCCTGAAAGCCATCTGTTTGGCGGAAAAGACACCATCGCTTTATAGAAGATAATTGTTTGTTATTTAATTGTTTCAATTCATCTAAAAGCGTGAGCGAAGCCAAAGCACAATAAGTGGAACCGCCGTGACTTTCTAGACAAGGAGACTGACCAAATCCATTCTCATAGCTCTGAGGATAAGAAACATAAACTAATTTAACAAAGATTTGTCTTTAAGTGCTTTAAGACTAACCAAACTCTTGTGAATGAATTCAATGGTCTTTTGTTTATCAATGGCTGAGAAGTCGTTAAGAATGTATGAAACAGTTGTCACACAATAAACAAATCGCATATCGTTTTCATTTTCGTAAACTACGGGAACGAAACTAAATGTTTAAAACACTTTAGTTTTAATCACAATTACAACCATTGATCCAATTATCTCATACCTGCCATCACTTAACTGATGCTCTTTCAACCCATTGATTATAGACATCTTATCTACTCTTTTGAGATCATCGCCGAGAATAAGAAGTGATGAGAGGGCGCAGTACGTCATCGCAACATTTCCACAATCAAATCGATTGTCTGTACCATTGGCTGAAGACCCTCTAAACCCGTGGCGACCCTTTTCTTTGTCTTTTAGAAACAATTTAATCAAATGATTGAAATCAAATCAAATTCAATAACAAAATTATTGTATACTTTCTGTCACTATTTGTAACGAATAAATCCAATCAATTATTTCTTGTTTTTGGTCTTCAATCAAATGCAAACAATTTAAGAGATCGAGTCCTGAAATGGCGAAGAATGCGATCGTTAAACTAAATTCAATACAAAATTTAAATCAGTATTAATTTGATATTCAAAATAATTGATACATTTTAGTTCATTAATTACATACCGGCTTATGTCTAATGAGGCCAAAGAATGGGGTAATATTTGAAGACATAGTTTAAGGTATTTGGAGTGAAGTCTTTGAAGAATGGGTTTAACTTCATTGTGGTTTTCCATTCAATTTATTATAAAATTCAAAAAACAATTCAATAAAAAAAAGAAGATAAAAATGAAGAAACAATTCAAATGTTTTCATAAAATCTGTGTCTTATTTGAAAGCAAAGTCTCAGTCGTTTCCTGCCGTCAGTCGATGTATACTTGTTTTGAAAATTTATATCAAATGTAACTAATTATCAAAAATAATATCGAAATTATTCACTCAATAAAAGTAAGCAAACTTTGTGTTTATTTTGTTAATTAAATTGATTACAAACAAAATAATGACTAATATTATCATTTAATTAATTAATAGGAGAGTTACATAACTCGGGGAGTAATGGGGGACTAATAATAGAGTACAATACGAGTATGTATTCTATGAATTGTTTATTAAGTTCTGTAAACATTGTTTACTAAACAAACAAATGAATTGCTTTTAATATTTGAATATTTCCTAAATTAAAGTCAAATCATTTAAAAGATAATTTCATTTATAGACTAAAAGTTATTTCAGTTAATAGGTTTGTCTCCGTTTTGTTCATCCAATGTTTTAATCAATAACTAAACGTTTTTGTTGTGAACTTAGGTTTTATGTAAAATGAGTTTTGGTTTTCGTCAGTTCTTGCGATTAGGGATCAATTTATTAGAACGGAATCACTTAACAGAGTATCAACAGATTCGACATAACGTTCGCTGGCATTTCGAAAAACCATCTGAAGTGAAGAGAATACGAAAGCACGGGTGGGTCGCAAAGATTGCCACCAAAAATGGAAGGCTTATGATTTTGAGAAGAATATTGAGAGGAAGGCATGTCCTCACTCATTGATACACTCATTGAGTCATTAATTATTACAATTTATTTGATTTTATTGAATAAATAAATCGAAAAAACAATAGATTTTCACTAAAAGTCTTATAACTTATGTCTAGTAATAGTGTTTTCCCAACAAATGATTAAAAATATATTTCGAATAAAATTCAATAAAATTTAAAAATTCAATAAAATATCACTTATTTTCACTTATTTTAGTTCTTTTACAACAAATCGATTAATAAGTCTTTGACTCAAAGTTGAGCAGAGAATCAGTCAAAGGGTAGAGATTTTATCTTAAAAATTGTTGTTTACTTGGATTCGAGCATTGCTTGAGTTCCGACTTCTATTTCAAAGGCCATCGGATCGCAAATAATCTCATTTCCGGCCGAATATTTAGTGGTCCGGAATTGTCTCAAATGAATGATTAGATGCATATTTACGTCTTCCCAACGACTAAGATATGGAAAATTTCCGCCATCTTTCAGATGAGCTCTTCTGGCGTTTGGATATAATTTGTATAACTCTTCGCGAACTGTTTGACTCAAAGCGCTCGGATCGAAGACCTTATATATAATTAAACCATAAAATAGTGATATTTTAGAAATCAATTCCAAACAAAGTAATGCTTACATCCATTAAAGTGATGTCCAATTTGTTAAGTCTTTGGGGTTCGACATAACAATTAAGACAATTGAGTGTTAGTCTTGAGGCTAACTCTGGTTGTGATAAAGAATCCAATTTTTCAGACATGAATTCGATGGCATCTAATATCGAGGGATCCTTTGAATAGGACTGCATAGAAGTGCTGCCCATCACTAACTTCTTAAGGAGAGTGTTTGGAGTCATCCAAAACCTAAAACAAAATCATTGAATTGAGTGACAAAACTAATTGATTATACATTTGTGCGGAATCCGTGTGATTGAAGACTGAAGTGTCGCAGAATGTGTTGCAAAGGAATAAAGAGTGGACGCGAGGGCTTTGATAAGTACTCTCTGCGTACTTTTGGGCTAAAAATCCGCCTAAACTGGCGCCCAATATATGGACTCTTTCTAGATTCAAATGATCCAAAAGTTTTGAAAATCCATTAATAAATTCTCTAAGAGTCCAATAGACCGGATATTCGACTCCAATCACTCGAAACCCCTTTGAAGACAAGTCAATCAATTGTCGGAAGAATACATCAGCGGTTCCGCTAACGGGTGGCAAACAAATCAAAGGCGAGACTACATCTCTTGGGCCACAATCATAGAGTGACCACACTTTAGAAGAGTCGTCATCGACAATGATTTTCTTAAGGCAGACATTACTACGAAATGTCTGATAATCTGAAGACAAACTAATATTACTGACTCTCTCTCGGGTCGGAGACAACAGATTTAACCTGAAATTAATCAACAATTGGTTATTAAAAACACGACATTTGATATGAATATAATCATACATTCTGTCCATCCTTTCATTATCTGTTCTCAAATTATTAACACAAAAGATATTTCAATTGAAATTCAATCAAATGAGTGGGAGTTTCACTGATTATCTCAACTCAAGACTATCTTTGCTCAGCTCTTTGTTTTAAAATTGTCTACAAAATGGTCCGAATAACTAACTTATTGTCAGATCATTTAAAACCTATTTCTGACTCTAAATTATTTAATAATAATTTAATAAAAATATTAAAAAATATAAAATATTTTTAAAAATTGTCTAAATTTTGGCGAAAGCAGTGATTTTGTATGTAAACAATGAAAGTGAACTAATGTTCAAATACAACGTATCCTCAATTCAAACATCAATTAACTCAACATTATATAGAGTCTGTAATTTACAGAACCATTTCCAAGAAGAAGAAAAAAGAAAAGTTGTGTCACAAACATTAACCGATATCTACAATATCTACAAATATCGGTTAATTAAATTAAACACTGATTAACTGACCAATTTTGCATCATGCTCATTAGTAATGAGTCAGTAACTATCATACAAATACTAATGTAAATTATTGCCATTCATTTCTGATACTCAACGAAAATCCAAGAAAATATTTCTGGAAAAGTTTGTTCCTTACAGTTTACTATATTCCTTCTGTTATTGAATGTCGTTTAATTTAATGTCGCGTAATATTAATATCTCATCGATTGCTTGGTATATATATAAAGTAAGATTAACTTTGTTTTAACTTGATGATATTGAAATTCTCGTTGAAAATCTAAAGAATATTATACTATTATTAGATATTAATTTGTTTTAATTTTATAAAAGTAAAATTGAATTCAAAATTTTTATAATTTATTTATTATCAGAAAATGAGTTTTGGATACAAAACAACATTAAATGGAATAAAAATCTCAATTAATATATAATAATAATTACATTTAATTTTAATAATTAATTTTCTCTTAATTATCTCGAATGGCATAAGTTTTTTCGACATTTAATTATTAAAAATAAGAATCAGTTATATATATGTTTATATAATTGTTGCGATTAAACAAAAGGATTTACAACATTAACAATTAGTGGCAAATTCTTGTTCATTTGTTCCCAAAGAGGTAAATATTATTCCAAAGAATATATTTGAGATAATAATATAATATAATAATAATAATGGTTTTGAGCAAAAATACTCGTTTAGAGCGGTTTATAATAAATGACAGAAAATTAGTTTTTTTATTACAAAATCTCCACTTTTATCGAATTGAGGGAAAATTACTACAAAATTAATATTTCGGTAAAATATTTAAAAATTTTCAAACATTTGTTTACAAATATCACGAGGAATGGTCAGGCTTTTCATTTTGGACACTAATTGATGTTCAAACAATATCGGAATTGACGACTAATAAACAATCAACAGGTTATTCACAATTGTATGCATTCAATAGAATCTATACACTAACTAAAGGTATAGAAAAGGATTCCATTTAAAGATAAAATTTTGAATCATATGATACGCCAAAAATCACATTTACCACATACCGGTCATACAATAACCTGTGACATTTTGTTGGACTATTATGTGATTCCTATTTATTATGTGCCGATTCTCTCAAATATTTCTCTACTCTCAAATTGCGTTAACCCTAATGATAGGACAGAATTGCAGTCAATTACATGATTGATGTCTCAAAGAATTGTGTTCATCAGATTTGCGGATCATTCTCAACAAATTATCACAATTCAGAACTGTTTTTTTGTTGTTGACTAAAATTACCTATCATATCATACATTCAGTAGGGATTGCATAAATATATTGAATAATTAATAGATGCTTTTGGAAGGATGGCTTCTTTCTGTCATTATTTCACAAAATATGACAATAATTTTGAGGGATTTAAGGGTTTTGGGAAAAACATTTGCTTTGTTACGAATTTAAGTATATTTACATAAATTTAAGTCTTATTTCCAACAAATCTTTTGCTTACAAAAGTGTTGTCACATATTTGGTGATACAATTAATTTGTTGAACAGATATTCAATTTATGTTTTGTTCTGTTTGTGAGCATATCTTCTATGAATTCCTGTGTCTCCGGATATGTTGTTTGCTTTTGCAGAGACAGCTCGAACTCATCAGTTGTCGGATAACTTGTCTGATACGAGTCGTCCAGTGAGTGGCACAGGACTCGAAACACTGATTATCGCTCTGAGATGTCTTAAGCATTGGTTTATCGTTTTCTATAATTTATTGACAAATTTATATGAAAAGTATATAAACAATAATTCTTTATATATTAAATTTTGAGGGAAAACTACTCTAGTGTTTGCTTTGATCATTCTTACATCACTTAAATTATATGTAAGTGAAAAAATTATTTAATTCAAGTGAGTGTATGGTCACGAGTCATGACCAGAGCTCTGATTTTTAAGAACGATATCTCAAATCAGTAAACTCAGAATGTTATACAAATAGGTTTAGGAATTAAGGTTTAAAAGTTAAATGAAAATAATCCACAAACAGGTGAATAAATTATAAACCAATGAGAGAAATATATGTAAAAATAATTTTTATTTCATTTTTGGATTCATTTCATTTATATTTGATTTAAAATGTGTTGAATAAAATATTGTGTTTCTAATGTAACAAAAGGATCAGTTGAAATAGAGTGCAGTTTGTCGTCAATTCAATGAAAAATATTTGAAATCAACGAAACTCTATTTCAATACAATTCTAATAATAATGAATGTTTTGACAAACCTATGGACTGAGAGTTGAACTTTTCTATCGCCAAACAAATCAGATTTTCGACAAATTCTTTGGAAAATTCTCTGATTTCTTCTAAATTAATGCTTTTAATACTCTGTAATTATATTTAAACAGAATTTTATGAAGAAAAAAAATATTATCAAATGGTAAAATACCTGGTTATCAAAATTTGAATCTTTATAAATAGAGTCGATCTCTCTTTCACTTAAATCGAAATCATTTATTGAGAAGTCTGTGTCCATACTTGTCGATTGTTGGTCACAGTGGTGTTGGTTCTGTTCAACCGGCGATTTGAATCTGTACTGCTTTTTTGAAACTGACCAATCAATTTGATTTTCTTCTTCTGGACTCGGAGATCGAGTCGGAGCTAAATCAATTTGAATGACTGGAGGCAACTGACAGACAATAAACACAACATTCAATTAGTTTAATTAATTGGTTTATTGAGTGCTATAAAACTCACTAATTCTAAATCCAATCCATTATATTCTTGTCTATGATTTTTCCATTCTTTTGAACTAAATATATGTTCACTGGCTTTGGAAACAGCTCTCGTCAACAAATTATCGACAATCATTGCCGCCAATTGTCTGTAATCAGTATTATCAACCTCTGAAGAAGATGCGTTTCGCTCAGAATCCATTGATTTTGAACCACTTTCAGGAAAGAATTTTGATTAATATATTCATAATAATAGTCAATAAGTTATTGCTGTATTCTGGCCAATAAACTGAAGTTCCAGTGAAAGCTCTGGTGAAAGCTCAAGAACATTTTGTAAAGAAAATTAGATTATATTTACCTTAAAGTCATTTCTAATAATTCATTATTTAATTTGAAAATTTGTCAGTTTTTCCAGATTTAAGGCATTTATTGACGTTTTATACAAAAGAATCGCAGAAGAAATTATTAATTCTGTTATTAAAGAAATAAAACAATTAAATAACAAGTATATGAGCAAACAATTCAGTATAAAATTATCATGATACTTTCCTTTCAGTTAAAGCAAATAATTTTAAAGTGAAAAATAATAGTAATAAATGATAGATTACTCAATTAGAGAATGTAATTATCGGAATTCTTTAATTCAAAGCTTCAAATAAAATAAAAAATAGTTTACTAAAAAACAATACTTTCTGACAATATATTCACTCTTTTTAATAACTTATTATTTTTAAAATTTCTGTTATATTTTTATATTCGAAAAAGTATACCAAGTTTAATGAAATTCTAAAATAAAAACAAAAAGAGTGAATATCTAGGTCATTTCTAAGTCTACAGGATAAGGATTCATTAGATCTACAGGTGTATTTGTCTATTTGCCTATTTGTATGTATTAATAACATTGCATTAATTTTTATAATAAAGTATTCTATAAGTTAGTAAAGAATAAATTTTTATTATTATAATTATAATTATATTATATTATATTATATTAAATAAATAAAAAATTTACTGATTTTAGAGAAACATTATATATATATTGTGATCATTTATTAAATTTGACAAATATTGAAACAATAATAATATTCACTTAAAACTCACTTCATTCGGAATTCAATGGTTTTTTTTTCAATGAAATGCATTCATATATTGATATTAGAAACAATTGAATAAGTATTTGAGTTATAAAATATTTTATCTTTTATTCAATCAAAGTATCGTTAAATCGTTAATCAGTAATAAAAGTCTATACATTCGACACAATCGACACATAAACGAAAAATAATGGATACAAAAGAAGAGCATTACTTCCATCCATCTCTTCAGATGTGATTTCCATAGAAACGGTTTGAGAGACACTATTATTATCACTATTTGAATGCATTACCTTTTGATGCGGTCTACAAATATCCCTATTATTGTGTGTTGTGCTAAAGCTGTGCACTCACTCACTCACTCACTATTCAAATACACCTGAAATCCATTGAAATTATTGAGAAATACTCTCAACATTACTCCAAATACAACAAATTATTCTATTATTTGAATAATATTTTTGAATTTTAAATAAATAGTTCACAAAAGAAAAGATTAAAATATTTATTAATTATTTTAAAGTATTTTATAATTGAATTAAATTAAAAGAATTGTTTTGTTTTAATCGATATTTAAACTAATTTCTAATAATAAAATCAAAGAACAAAATCAAAGAACAAAATCAAAGAGCATTTAAAGTCGGATTAAATTCATATAATTTTAAACAGATATTATGTGTCGCAAATAAACTACTAAAGCGGTTCCATTCAGTGATAATCAATCGAAATCATTAGTATCAGAAAAGGCGACATTAAATAAGGCACTGATTGACCACAAAAGTAATGAATCAATTGGTTTCAAAATAATAAATTGAAGACAATAAGTGAAATAACCGAGAATTGCACCACAAATCACATCAAATAAGTGGTGTCGGCCTAAGAGTACGCGTGAAGTGCATACACTTATTGACAAAATCCATATCAGGACTGATATTAACGAGTGATTACTGAAGAAAAGGGCCACATATATAGCCCGTGAGGCGTGACCTGAAGGGAAAGAGTGTTTATCAACACTAATAACGAGCTTTTGGTCGTCCTGTCGGGCATAAGTCGGGCGCCTCCGACGGGTCGAAGCTTTAAGTAGTGCTACAAATATAATATCCAATAATAAACCAATGAGTAGTTGAGCCGTACTTTTGTTGTTTGGAATCAAATATAAAGAGATAATTGTTATCGAAAACCAAAGGACGCCATGAAATGAATATTCCAAAGCTTTAAGCGATCGATGATAGGACGGCCACCGGCAACCCAAATGACGACATCCCAACCGATAGATGGACAGAGAAATACTCTGATCGATTGCCTTCAAAGTGTCCAACAAATTCTTCTTTAATTGAATCATCATTTCATTGATATTATTATTATTACAAAAAATAAATGATTGAAAAACAATCCAAAAACAAATCGTTTGTCAAATAATTGACTCACAGATGACGTAATGCTTTCATTGAATCGACCAATAATAGAGACATACTCTATGTCTTATTGTAAGTAAGCTCTTCCTATCAATAAAGAACTGACAGACTTTGAAATAAACAATCAAATGATTGTAAAAATATTTAATTAAATTTATTTAAAAGATATCAAAGTTTTGACAAAAATTGTTTCAAATCTTCCGAATTATAGATCAAAATAAAGGGTATATTCTTAGCAGAGATTTGTCTTATTTTAGTTGACATCAAACCATTTAAATGTTGTGAATCATTGGTAACACATACTGTTGGGTCTATAATTTCCAAAGAGGTTCCCCTTAATATAATAGAGGCGATACCGATGTGTTGCAAACCATAGTACAACTTCGGCTCAAAATTCACTTTTATTTCAGTCTTTCCATATTTTTCTATAAAATTCATATAAAATGAAAGTTTTGGTCTATTTTTAGATTCTTGGCTTATATTATGATTCAATTCTTTAGCTAAAGAGTAGATCAAAGTTCGTCTCTCGAGTTTAATGTCTGGTCTCTCGATAGCCATCGATTCGAGAATAAAATATAAATCTTTGGAGACTTTGTTTCGTTCAGATTTCGAGATAAGTTTCACAAAGTTTTTCGAATCTAATGATTGGATCAAAACCTTTTGCGGAAATATTCCTAATATTATAACAGATTTCAAGCAATCGATCAAAAAATGGGGATAACTTTGGAAATCTGTTTTTAATAGGCTTTCCATATGAGAGACAATAGAATCGATTGTATTTTGATTCAGTTTGTGATTAACTGAAGCGACGGACCATAAAAAACGGGACAAGTCTTTGCTTCGAATCGATTTAATATTCTTTTCTGAAGAATTAATTTTAAGCAATTGATCCGATCTTTTGTCAGACAATAAATGATAAATGTTTTTATCATAAATCGAAAGATTAGCAAAAAATGCCAAATAATGAGCGCATTCTGTAAATGAAAATCTATTGAAATTATATTCAATAAAAGATTTGATTGAATTGAGGAGTCTTTCGTCATTTACTTCAACAAAACGCATGTATTTGACGATTGAAAGGACGTGTGATTTGTTGAGTCTATTCGTAGAGATCTCTTCCGTCACTTCTTTCGATAAAATTTCTGAAATTGTATTTGATTTGAGTTTAATCTTCAAACGAAACAATGAGTGACACAAAACAGCGATATCTGTAGCGCACAGCTGTTCCTCTTTTGGACATTTGTTTTGAAACCAGTCTTCGATTCTTTGTATGACTTTTGAGATGAGAAAACTTTCGTCGTTTTTGTTCTCTGTTTTAATGATTGAACTCAAATACAATAAATATATTAAAACAAAAATATTTTGTTTTTGTAATTCAAATATTATTTGCGGTCGAAGAGTGTCCAAGAAATTAATTGTAATTTTGTCATCAGATCCGCGGATCACAACAAATGTGTCCAAAACAAAGAGTTTGTAATTGAGGGGAAGTGAATGTAAAACACTGTCAGACATCACATGATTTGAGTTATTAATAATAGAGTCCGACAATTGTTTTCTCAGTTTTATGTCTTCACTACTATTTTGAAGACATTTTTCGTTACGAAAAGTTAGTTCTTTGAAGTGAAGGGATTCCCGGAAATACCAAAACGTCTTATTTTTTGTTTGTTTTCCCAAAAATGGTCTCAAATTTGAAATAACACTTAAATTGCGTTTAAATAAAAGTCTAAACAATTGAGTCTTCATTTCTTAACTATTTTTAGTTCAATTAATTGTCAAAAAAAGAGTTGAAATTGTTTTACATTTTATGGTTTGCATCAAAAGGACAGCAATTCTTGTATTTAATGAGTAAATCCCTTTTCATAATCAACTGCTGTTTCAATGCGTCCACAGATTTCATTTGTTCTTCTTTAGTGACACCAATGCCATCAATTTTAAGAATTTGTTGTCGGAATTGATTGAATTTATCTCTTAATGACTGCATCTTAGAGTTGGAATCATTGGCCGACTGCTGTGAATCGCGAATTGTGAGCGACTTTTGGGCCATACCTGACATATCGTGTGAATCGCGTTCATAACTATTAACACAAACATTAAATTAATATATTATTTAACTTAAAATAATAATAATAATAATAAACCAATTTATTGGACAATTGATTGGACATACCTTCGGATTATTTCATAAATTAATGGCAAGAAATCGGTATTTAAATCGTCGACCGAAATACGATTAGACATTATTTTCAAAATAATGACAACCAATCGATTCTAACATCAATTACGACAATTGTCTGACAATTTATTAGAAAATCTTTTGAAAAGATACTCTTCTCTGCTTTACTCTCTATTTTCTTCTAGAAATTAAAAGTAATTATAACTGCAAAAGATAATTGTCCACAGAATTGCCACAATATTTCAATATAATGCTCATATAATGGATTATATATTAGGTCATTTTGAGTGCTCAATATAAACATGAGTTAATGTCTCAGAAAATTAAAAGATTGAAATGAGTTTGTCTTCAATTCTCTTCTACTTTAGGGTTATCTTTAAATGTTTTATTTCGAGAAATACTTATTCACAAACTAATCAAAGAAAATATTCCTTAGATATTCCTATGTGATGGCCACAGGAGGTGGGGAACCCTCAAAAGATTTTAGACTCACTTGAAAATAGCAACAATTGCTGATATTCGTTGACAATTTTTGAACATTTGTTTAGTGAAAGTTAGTTTCGGCCAAAACTCACATTAATTAGAAAACAGTGATGTCGAAGGTCTCAGGCCTCAGGGGGGGATTAGGGGAGGGATTTTTCCGAGTCGAGCTCAGGGGGGGGATTAGGGGGGATAAAATTAAAAATTAATTTGGGCTTAATAGTAATTAAATTAGGCTAAATAGCATCTAAT
>JAQIXD010001444.1:0-14974 GCA_034699985.1 Minunthozetes semirufus
CTCTCTCTCTCTCTCTCTCTCTCTCTCTCTCTCTCTCTCTCTCTCTCTCTCTCTCTGGCCCTCTCTGGCCCTCTCTTTGAAAAGAGGATGGGTTTATGATTTTGTGAGACGAACACAATCTTTGGTCAATTTTTTGAAAGCGTCAAAAAGAAATTGTCCCCAACGCTGAAGTGTGTGCCGGAGAGTCGTGAGTTGTGTCTCGATCTTTTCCGTTGCTAAAGTCGAGCGCCCGACACATCGTTTCTTTAGCTCGACTTCACGAGTTTCCTGTCCAGATGTCCTGTACTATGAGAGCTGCCATATGAGAGCAGTGGAGACACACTCAGCACACAATTGAGATTTATATACATCTTCCGCTTGAGATCGACTTTTTTAGAACAGATATTAGACTCTGATATCAAAAGTGTTTTAAACTTTTAGAGCAAAGTCTTCTCCAATACTATTGGTTAGGAGTCGTCTATTGCTCTCCTCATTACATAATCGGTGGCCTCAAAGTTGTGTCCAAAACGTGGATTCATTTGAATTATTTCTCACTTTTTCTGTTATTTATTTTGGGATTTAAAATCATAGTCTTGAAGAGGAAACTGTTGCCGTTTCCCACGACATCCCAACTCTTTGGAGTTCCTGTTTAGCCGAATATCATAAAATTTATACCAATTTTCGAAAGCAATGAATAAATATTATGAGTCTTTCAAAAGAAAAATAAATTTCCAGATTTAATTTCTGACAGAATTTACTCCAAAATTAATGATCGCATAATTTTTTGGTGTTTTTTGTTTGAATATCGCATTCAAATGAATACTAAAGCAGTCATTAATTTTTCTCGTATTTTGTATTCATTGAAAAGTATTCGGATATTTTATCATTGAATTCGTTTACAAAATAATTTACTTCTCGTTTATAATAATTTTAACTGTTATCTGATGAACAGTGAATAACATGTTTATACGATTTCATGAATTTAAACTTTCACTGATCATATCATTATTAATTCTGACCACAAACGAGACTTTAATTGTTTGCTTATTTTGTTTGTTCGAACAAAAACAGTATTTGAAAAAAAACTTGTTTCCTATGAATGAAGTTTTTTCATATTTGTTTGTTAACGGAGTCTAATATTTTTTTTGTGTTCACTATATTTCAATAAAATAATTATTCTTTGATAGTATTGAATACACAATAAAAGTTTGGGTGGAGTTGTGCTCTAATATTATTCAAATGAGGGATAATTTATGTTTTATTCATTACATTTCATTTCTTATTATTTTCTACGATTGAATCAAATATTCAAAAACCGTCTCAAAGAAGACAAGTGTAAAGTGTATAAAAAGTTGTACAAATGTACTTGATAAATTGTATAATAGCTTTTTCTTAAATTGTTTTAATTATTTTCACCTAATATTGATGGCTGAGATTGAAAAACATATTTCCATTGATTGTCTAACAAGCCTTGTGTCAGATTAGGAACAATTGCAAAATTATCATTCATTTATTCCAAGTATATTCTTGTTTGACATCTTTGTTGTCTAACATATAGACTGACAAACACTTAATGAATTAGAAATTGAAAAAATGTTTTATATTATTTGATAAGAATCTCAAAGGAATCTCTCAATTGAAGCAAATATTTCTTTAATGAGAATAATTGTCGACCAAAACAAAAACACATTAGAAATACGCCGAAAGTGAGACATTTCCCAACTTTTCCAATACATTGACTTAAAATCAGATAAAAAATAAACTTATCCATCAAAACTGATTTCCGTTTTAATAAGTTTGTTATTTTCGATTCCATTCGACTGTTTCGACACTTTTTATATATTTTATGAAACAATGACTTCAATGACTGCAAGAGATTATTCAAACAGAAATATATTCACATTCTTTGTATACAATTGTATTTCATTATCAATGAGTCGTTGAACAGAATTATGTGGTTTTTAGATAAGGAATTCATAAAATATATTTCAAGTTTAATACTGAATAAATTGTTGATTTTTCAATATAAAGTAGCCCTCATCACAAACATTGAACTCATTTGTAATTCAATTTGAAAAATAGTATTAAAATATTTGATTTGTGGTATCAATTGTCCCAATTTCAGGACCAATGTTTGCATAAATGGTTTGCGATTAGAATAGTTTAATATTGAATAATATGACCGAAAAACCAAAATATTGTTTATTTAGAACTTTTCATAAGAAAAGAAAACATATTTGAATCCCATATCCATATGTTTATAAGAAAAGCCTTATTATAAGTAATAAGTAATACAAATAAAAATAATAGAGTATTAGTTGGCGAACCTAATGGCTTATTTATATTAGAGCCCTTGCCTTTGGCACAGATGGTCGTAAGACCAAAGACCTGAAGAATAATTTAGTTTCTGATGTATTGAAAGGCAAATTTCCAAAACACCTTTGGATTGGGTTTTGAGTCATAGATCTGTTTATTTGCGAATTTGGTTTTCGAGTAAAGAATATAAATAAAAGCATTAAAAAAGTTTTATGTATTGTAATGCAGAAGACAGACAACGGGCCACTTGTTATAATCATGTGTCCCAAGTGCCTATTGGTAAAGCATAGCCGGCTGTGCCAGTCGTTTAACGCCACTCTCTAACTGATACTCGACTCACATCCAGATGTATGGCAGAGAAAAACGTCTTTTGAGGAGAGAGTCTACTCCTCACTCACTCCGAGGAAATCTTTTCAATATAAATGTCTTTTTATTTATGAATTTTAACAGATTCGCTCTCTTAGGGAGAGGCAATTCACTCAATCACATATCCCGTACATTTTCTTATGGTGTGCTATACCTATGTATCGCAATGTAAGCCTCGTATTTATGTTTGAGTCGATCGCATCTGCAGTTTTTGTTGCATTACTTCTCAAACTCAGTGCTAAAGTAACACATAAGGGGGGTTTCCTAAGAGAGAGAACGAACAGACAAAAACCTAATGTGTTGGAAAAGGTTGCCCCTTCACCAGAACCAGCGCACACTAAGACCCCTCAGCACCAGTTCCATAGATTGGGTTCTTATTTCTTTTGCTTAGCCCTCACTTTGTGTCTCTCTTTTCCTTTTTATATTCTTTTCAGTCGACTCTTATTCTGTTCCGGTGCTCATTGCCAGCAGCAGAGCAGCCGGTGTTGACGCGTGCAACGTGTTGTCAAGACGCGTGCTGCCTGTGCTGTGCCTCAAAAAGACAGCTGCCATTACTTGCTCTTAACATATTGCTGATTACGAAAAATTTTCAGACCCCCTCCACTTCCAATGAAATGAGGACTGGGGGCTCTTCTCTCAAAAACTTGAAACTGACGGCACGTGCCGCCAGTGTATGACTTTTGATTAGGTTTAGGCCGAGACGTGCGCCCAATTCCACGAGTAATGCAATACATTGAAGACTGCATTTCAATACTTCGTTGTTCGACAAATTCCATCACTCATTCACTTTATTCCTGTCCTCTCAATGTATCGCTATTTATATGTCTTAATGAAAGCTAATATCAAAAGAATGTAATTAATTTCCCTGTGAGACATTGCAAAGAGGACAGGCAATAGCACTGGCAATAGCACTGGTAATAGCAAAGGCAATGTTAGGCAACTGTTTAATCAAAATATGAATCTATGCTCCAAAAGCTACTCTCTTTGATAACATGCGAATTGCACTTACATTTCAAGTGCAGTCATAGAGTGCTCTCTTGTCATCAGCAGAGAAACAGAGCATATGTTTCATATATTAATACAATTTTTATTTCTTATCAAACATTTTGGGCCAACAGTTGAGATAAACTCTGATTTTGAGTCAGAAAACTGTGTAAATGATTGGAAAACAAAATAAATATCAAAAATAACTAAATTTACTTAATTTTGCGGCAAATTCTTTATCAAAGTATTGCCATTTGTTTCACCGGTTTTATCGTTGAGTTGATTGACTCATTTGACTCATTCTGGAGTCAGTGTTCGGGAAATCGATTTTGAGCTAAACTTGTCTATTGTTCCCAAACGGAGAACACAATAATATTACCGGAGTTTAAGTTTTGGGTTTCGTTTAGGAAAGAGAGAGAACTCTTATATTCCTTTCGATTCTTCGCTAAAACTTACTATTCTTTTAAACTTTCCATAAAAGAAAGGAAATGGGAAATGGGTTGTGACTGTTGTGACTCTGGTCTCTACTGTTCATCGATTCTACCAAAAACCAGAGGAGAGAGAGAGAGAGAGAGAGAGAGAGAGAGCCTAGGCCGAGGAGACAGGTGTGCACTGGTTCGTGGATGTGACAGCTGCTCCCTGTATCTTAGAGGCCGAGCAGCGCACAACACACTAACTAAGGAGCACAGGGCTCACAGGGCCCAACACTCACATCCAACAGGAAAGATGTCCATCCATTTAAGTATGTGTAGTCTTTCGCTATACATATGTTTAACGAAATTTATTTATTCATTTACTGATTATCGATAATAATTGGGACACTCTTTCCATTACTTCCATTATTAACTTATTTTGAAAATAACAAACATTTTTTCGCTTCTCTGACATCAAAATAATAATCACGAAATGAAAAATACAACAAACAGATGAACATATTGCTAGTGTGACACACAATCTGACCCGATTACAAATGATCTTGCTTAATTTCATAATCAAAAGCTATAATAACTACAATAAATTTAAACTTTTATTCAAAACAATATTATTGTTCCAATATTTTACTGGTTTCGATGAAAAAAACACTTTTAGAACAGTGTTTGCTTCCAAGACTATTATTTTTGAAGTTGAGTCAAATATTGAACCAGAGGTTTGTCCCTTCTATTGGTATCATATGTTCCCTTCTATTGTCAAATCGGTTCAGCTCTTGGGTTACAGAATAATAGTCAGAATAAAAGAAAGAATAAAAGAGAGAAAAGTTTTTTTCTTAAAATTTCGGTTTAGAATTATAAGTCGACGCACGCGTATGGACGGCCTGTTTAGCACAGGAATCAATTTCGGAGGGGATGCAGAAAACTGGTGGCTATGCAATACACTGAACACAGTCTTATAGTCTTGTGTAGTGCTATGCGTTTCCTCTGCATTTCATGCGCTCTGAGGCGGGTTTAGATTGGCTGAAAAGGTGGTCTTTAGCAGAGCCCGGAGCGAGATTTCGGGACAGAGTATGAGCTGAGCGTTGAATAGATATTGAGCTACTAGTCAGCGGCTGTACCTGATTGTAGAAGGTTCACACTAAAAGACTTGCCGTGCGATCAGCACAGTATATACCCGATCATCAGCTTATTCTCAATTATCGGTGCTCTCAACGGAGACACTCTATTGAGACTTCATTTTCCAATTTAATTATATATCGTTTTATTGGTTTTCTTATGATTATATGATTACCATTAATTATAACCGTTTCTTATGATATGTTCTTCAATTGATTGCAACATTTCATCTGACTATGAGTTTGTGTTATAAATAAGTTATTATTCATTAATTTCTTTCAAATATAGTTCTTATCATTACTTTCAATGATATGAAGTTTGTGTTTGGATTATAACGAAAAATAATTTATTCAAATAATATTCTCTACTTAATTGTCATCCATTCCTAGTCTTGATCTCAAATATTGAAATCAATATTAAAGTGTTTTGTAATAACCGATTGATCTCTTCATACTTCACGTCAAAACTGTTGTCAGCAATAATTGGATTAAAACTTAATATATATTAAAAATATATTTAATATAAATTTAAATCTATTGAAGAAAACTATATATCAAAGTAAGAATTGAAAAAAAGTTTTTTACCCAAAGTATTAACTGTCGTTTGAGTCGCTGAGTGTCGCTCACAAACCAATAGACACTGTTGTGAATGAATTGTATGAATGTGTTGTGAATGTAATGAATACAACTCTAGTGAGAGAATAGTGAGAGAGGGAGAGAGAGTACTGTTTAGTAGTACTTTTCAACTCTACAATAATGTTATATAATATAAAAGTTAATAATCTTTTCTCTTCTCTATTATAGCAATCAATCAAACCTTAAGAGGAGTGAAGAAGAAGAGAAAGAAAAACCAAAACTTAATTAACTGAAACACTTTTAGTTGTGGACATCATATCAACAGTCGTTTCGATAAAACAATAATTATTTAAATAATTAATAATAATTCCATTTTTGAAGTGAATTATGTTTTCGTGGATTAATCTCAAAGTTTTCTAACAAACAGTGATTACATTAAGTGTTTGTCTTCAGTGTATGTGTTATATCGTTTGGGACAGCATTTTATTGGCCCAGAAATGGCCCACAACTCGTCAAAGAGAAGATCAAATCTAATTATGCTTTTGATTAACAAACTATTCATCACTATTTTGATACTTAATTTATGTCATCAAAAGGTAAGCAAAATGTTTAAAATATTCTTCTGTTGAATCGCTATTCAGCCAAATGTCTTACAGCTTAGGCCACGCTTACAGTTCACTCAAGTTTTAGGCTACAAATTGTACCTCATATTCAATATTATATTGAATAGAGTCCCGGCATTCAATCAATGCATGCATTCCGTGTTTTTTCTTTAAATTTACGTCCACTTGTAATCATTTGATGGCTATCCAGTGCACTGCCTCACCCCTGCCATACACCTACTGGTCTTAATCCTAAGAAAAAATTGATGCTCTCATCTCATCTTATTCTTATTCGGTTGTGATGTTTATGGCACGACTCGCTCCTGGCTATAGAAGAGAGCGAACCCTAGAATTTGTTAGATGTCTAATGTTTAGGATCGGTATTGAAGACATGTTTCCAGTGGACACACCTCCCGAAAAAACTCTATACATGTATTGATTGAATGCCAATAATATGTTTTTATTATAAACTATTTTTTGCTTCACTTTTATTAATAATAATTTATTATTGAAAGCCATAGAAAGCCATAAATCCTTTTGAAGTCAAATATTTTTAATTAGTTTTTTTGATTCCTTATATTATTTATAAGCGTTTGGTTTCGATATATTAATTAAATGTTTGTCTTGTTTTTCGTCGATAATTAGGTCTCGTCTTCGGGTGTCTTCGAATTCAGACTAATTTCATTCATAAATGAGTTAAGTCGTGACGCCGTCGGAAACTGTTGTGGAAGTGCTATAAAAACTGAGAATAACAATGAAATATGTAGTGAAAAATGTCAAACATTTTTTCGTGTCTGTCTTAAGCACTACCAGACAAACATAGATCCCAGTCCTCCCTGTACTTTCGGCGAAGTGATTACCAATGCTTTCAACGACAGTTCTGTCTATATTAAGGATAATACCCACAATGGAGAGGATTATACCATCAGATTTCCGTTCAACTTTTCGTGGCCGGTATGTCAACACAATTATCCTGCAAATTGTTTTATCGTTAGTTTGTTTAAGAAAAATATCTTCTCTTTAAGAATCTTCTCTCAATTTTCTCATAATTTTTTGCCAGAAATTTCTTTAATATCTTTTAATTAAGTTAATGAGTAGTGCTATCACTCGTCCTATTACTGATCCCTTATAGTTATTTATATTTTAATTTTGTTGTTGTTTTCCTCTACGAACCAACAGGGTACATTTTCACTGATAGTAGAGGCCTGGCACAACGCTTCTGCCTCTTCAATGTCGACAACGTCTAGAGGTATGTCTGAAAGTCTTATTTTTTGCGTTTACTTTCAATTAAAAGCGATTTTTAATTTGATTTAATGTTTTTTGCTTCTCTTCTCTTCAATCTCTTCTCTTCTCTACCTGTGCTCTAACTTTCTAATGAAAAAGTAGTTAAAGTTTAGTGAGAGCTAACCATTCAGTCTGTCTGTTGCCGAACAAGTGTTTGGGCGAACCAAACAACTCCTGAATCTTTCGCATTAAGTTAACTAAAAATGTTTATAACTTCAGTGATGTCGAGGGTTAAGTCATTTTTGCCGATGGGAGGTAATAAGGGGTGAATTTTTTATTTGATCTCGAGGGCGAAGGAATAGTCGCCATCTTGTATTTGACTTATGGGGTTCTCATCAAGAATTTTGTCGGATTTCCGATCTGAGAGGGAATTTCGTAATCACCCCCTTCGACATCACTGCTATAACTTATACTCGAGTTATATAACTATATCTTAAGATATATAGTGTTTCACATAATATGATATTTAAAAATAAAAGGCTTATAAATTGTGGGAATGAGAAACCAGAGGAAAGGCATCTCTTGTGCTGTGCTCACAGCTAAGTGTCCGTCACAGCGAAGTCAAGCGAGTCTAACAGTTGATATTCGCACAGCAGTTGGCGATGAAAATTACTGTCTTATGTGACTACAGCTCTGACGAACACATATACTAAAGTTATCGCACCGGCGATGCATAGGCGGGTCCTTAACCGGACTTCACTCTCATAGAGAGTAAAAGTTTGTTATAAAAAATTTTCAAATATAAAAAAAAGTTTAATCTTTTTCACTGACTTCGAAAAGTCCGTCATTTTTAGTGTTTTTCCTTAATTTTGAGTTAACTGTGAGAAAAGTGAAGAGAAACTGAAGAGTCCTTCCCTTGAATTCTCACATTCATTCTGAGTCGCAAAAGACTCGAAAGACTTTTATTTGAGATTTGTTTTTGACTTTCGATATATACTTAGCCTTTAGTTGAGTCGATATTTGGCGACTGAATCTTCGGATACGCTTATTATCTAAACTTTTCTTTTGCTTAAACTTAAGTGAACTCTTGTCTCTTGTCTTGTTCTGTTTTATTCTGTTGGTTTGATGTCTGCCACCAGCTGTTCCCTTCACATATATCTTATAAACATATCATTTAAGTCCAGCTCCTATTGAACTAATTGTCCATTCGATCGAATGGTGAGAAACAGAAGTTTTCTTTTACCCAATAATTATAAATTTGAATGAATAGCTATTAAGACATTGTGTGTACTCCTCTTCTAATGCTGTCGTCGACTCCAATGAGGGACAGATCACTGCTGTTCAGAACCAAAGTATTTACCGATAATTGTATTTACGAAACTTTTTCCCTAACTATCAGTTAATGTGTTGTCTTCTGTACAGAAGTTGTGTACTCTTGTGTTTGTCCACGACTTTGAGTTTTATTTAAACTTTTGGTCGTCTTATTAATACTGATCGTTCTGTTCGGTTATGCACTGGATTTTGCTGCCAATGGTGTGCTAGTGTGGGAACATAGCCGCAGGTGCTTTTGCTCTTTTACAGTGCACAGCGCTCTTCATGTCCTGAGCACTGCCACTAAAATCTGGTTCGACTCTTCACCAGATCCTCAGTAACGATAAAAAGAACAATTACTGTATATATTCTTAGTTGCGAACCCCCATCACTACCTGTGCTGTCCAACCATACCATACCAATGGTTATCAACACTGCTTCCGACTAACGAACCAACACTTAAGGCTCCATAGTTTCTGAGGAGTGTGTCGTCCCATAGATGTACTGTGAATTTGATAGTATGAACCCATAGTCCCTTACCTTAATTATTGTGTCTGTCCTGTGCTATGTCTCACTATAATCGCCTTTAATTAACACAAATATTATATTATGTTATAATTATGGCATTAAATGGCATTAAATTCCTCTCAAATAACTCATAATTTTCTTTATTCGGTTCAAACTTAGACTCAAAAATACAATAAAAACTTAATTCCAGAGAATTTGTCTGAAAATCTACTCATTTTCAGTAATTTTCATTATGTGAAAGACCCACAAAAGTGGTTATAATGAGAGCTCAGCACATAATACTCCCAAACAATACCTCATTTAGTCCTCCGAACATCTATTGTTTGAATTTACTATTAGAAGGAAAGACCTCATCTATTAATAGCTGTCAAACTCGAGTCTTGTATTTGTATCATTAGGTTAGTGAGTCTACAATGCATTACCGACTTTTCCATCTTTTGTGTCCTCTCTTTCTGCTGTGCCCTAAGATTATGGGACAGATGGGATGTGATGAGTGGCTGTCGTTTAACGGAAATCCAAACTATTATTTATAACATTTGTATACATATTTCAATAGAAAATTACAATACATTCGCCAATAAAATGTGTTGATATTATGCAAAACTTTATTCAATTTAAAGTTAATTCTGTTTTTTATTTTAAAGTTGTTTCCGATTAGAGACTGAAAATGATTTAAAATTTGCTTCACTCACATGAGATTAGTTTTTGTCAGAAATGAAGCTAGTTAATTTATTGCTTGGATATAATTTTCGTTTTCTTCGAAAGTAATTTGATTCGTATAATCAGCCTTTGGTTATATATAGTTATTTCAATTTGATCTTGTTTTTAGATTTTCTTCAGAATCATTATAATTAATCTTTCGTTTAAAACAAGAAAGAAATGAAAGTCTTCTCTGAGTTTAGTTGAGCTAAACATCGATTTTATGTATTTATTATGTATTTTAATTCCACTTCTTTTCATTTTGAAGACCTTTTCCATAGAATTAGTCAAACTTATTGATCACTTGATTTATAACATTAATTTGCTCTCACTGTCATCCCTGACCCCAGAGGGGCTACCATTTATAAATTCTGAGAACCATTTATTATTATTTATCTATCAATTGAGTCAAACATTGAAAACTGTGTTCTATTGGTTTCAATTAAATATCTTTTGATCTGAAATAGTATCTAATAGTCAGTGGTTTTGGTCTAATGTTTTGATTAACAAATTTTAATCCAGTTTTGAGTTTTGATTTAGTAATTCATAGATAATATAAGTGCCAATAATTTATTCTAAACTAATAGCACAGGTAGTCATATCATGAAACGGTATATCAGCACAATTTCGTGCTTATGGGAGGCATTGAAATTAAAAATACTATTTCTATTCATTTTGTTCGTTAAGACATTTACCCGAAAAACTAGGAAGTGGTGACCCGAGATATTCTACCGACCGGTGCGCTAATTCTAATCTATGCTCATTCTGTGCAAAAAAAAGTTATTCTCAATTCATAAGACAAAGTGTTATACATTCGGTTGAATCGATTTTCTCTGTGTTTTGAAATTCATGTTTCGCTGGATTTTTATTTTTGAGCTTTTCTTCTGATAATTTTGTTTTGTATATTATTTTTGATTATATTTAGTATAACTTAACATAACTCCCGACTACTAACTAGACTTACAATACAACAGATATTTATAAACATATATCTGATAATTATTCGGTACCAAAAAAGTTAGTACCCGTTGCGGTCGTGACATTCAAGTTCGTGTTGAGGCAAACCCCTGACTGAGAATTAGCCGCGAATTCTTATTTTGATTTTACATTTCATATATTTTGATACCAGTCCTGTGTCTCTCACATGAAATCTCTTATCAAAAATCATCATAATTTTCAAAACTCAGTTCACAATCATTGCTCCTACCGTTCCTCAGCTGCTTGTGTGACCCAATTCTCGTATCAAATTTGATCCGACAATAAATTCTCTAAAATATATATTTTAGATCTTCGGTCAGTTCCCCCACTCATGGCTTTCATATAAAATAATTGTTTATTTTATAACTACTTATGTATTACTACTTATTATTGATTTCTTGCGTTTGTCTCTCAAATCCCAAATTCGTTGAAAGCATTGAAAGCATATTAAATGAGCGGATATTCTGCTGACAGGGAATACATTCAATACATTCCTATCGTTCTTGAAAACCCCCTCCAAGTTAAGCAACGCAACCACTGATTGATGATCTGATCCCTAAGGAATAGGATTTATTTCAATTAAAGTTAACCACTTAATAGTATTGAGATTTTCGACCACTCATTCATTGGCGGCCCTCTCATCAACGTTAAGCGTTTATTATCTCAAACACTGTCCCCTAAATGGATACCAAATAAATACTAAGACTTTTTGACTTAAATGAAGACAAAATACTGTTGAAAGTAATGCCTCATTACTGTTAATATCGCTTAAAGGTTAGTCCTAACTTCCGATGTCTTCGCAAGTGTTCCGTCAATATTCCCAATATTCCCAAAACACAACCAAAATGTGTGTCAATATCTCTCTGTTAAAGTCATTTATCATATTTTCAATTCGTCTGACATTTGGTTTGACATTCAAATGAATACAATTATTGTAACCGAATGGGAAAGGGTTGCGATTCTTAGAATAATTATAAGTTGTCTTTGATATTGTTTTTGTTTTTGAAGCATATGTTTCATTCAATGACAATATCCTTCGCACTACAGATGACAGGCGTTTGACCCATAGCTCCGATTTTTCAATGTTAAAGCAGTTCTAAGTCTAAATTAGGTGCCGGCGCCCAATGTTTGTACCATATTTTCTCTCAAGACGGAGAGCACGCGTAACGCTTGTACTGAATGGCAGTAGTGGTCAACTGGACAAAAAGGAAGGGCTATTAATGCCCGGCCAACTCTACTGTTTCTTTTTGAATATATCCTTGGTTTAATTTTTCTAAAGACCATCTGGCGCTCTGGGCACAGGCTCTCTTTATAAAGACTTCTTAAGCCAATCTCACCTTCACTTCAAACACACTGTTAGTTGGGTTCACTTCCGCGCCTCATCCCTAACAAACACTAATAGTTTGATATTCAAATCTTTATGACTTGTGTTGGGCAGTGCTTCTTCTCAGACGTACTTTTATTACCTATTGCTCTCCCTATCCCTCTCCATCTCTCTTTCCACTCACACATACTATACTCTCCTGAATATAAAGTTCAAAACAAAACTGAAAAGTGAGTCAACTTTTCTTCATATAAAGGAGTGCTCTCAGATCCTGCGTTACGCTCAGACCCCTCAATATATTCTGTTTCCCTCTTCTGGGCTCCCAGTTTTGAGTCCCGTATCTCTCATGTCTTTTGACTATTGACTATAGCCCAGGTTCTCAAACGTATGCCTGCATATGCATTGCGTCTTAAGAGTAACAGCAATAGCAATAGCAAGAGCTATAGCAAGAGCAAGGTTAGCTGTCCTTTAAGAAGCAGCTGATCTCAGACCGTGAGAAAGTCTTCTAATTTTGTCAAAATTTATGCCTATTCTGTGCTCATGTATTGCTGTGCTCTCTATTCCATTAGGAGTTGTGTTCCAGAGTTTGAGCTCTTTTTCTATGAGACGTTTGATTTTTTGCTTTCCTTTTAGAGGTCATCGGATAGACATATAGACAGCTGTTTAGACCCATATATTTATTCATATGTTTTTTGAGTCCTTTTAAATCTGGCGATGTTTTCAAAAGTTTTAATTTGATTTCCTGTCTCTTAATTTTATATAACAGGCCTTTAGAGTAGTGGTGTTTTCCAAAGAGTCCTCACCTCATGTCTGAGCAGATAAAAAAATCTTTACCTTATATTTGGTTCACTTCTTTATTCTGAGTCTCGTTTTTAATGATTGAATATAAGTTAAATGAATATAAGTGACACTCTCTTAGACTAACCGATAGTTTTATAAAATATTTAAAATTAATGGCATATAATCGCAAAACATTTATCACTCTTTGTATTGTAATTGAACTCGTATTTAGTTTTGATAAATGTTTGCATTCATACGATCTGACATTCAATTAATAACGAGATACTTCTTTTTCTTTCTTTTCAATTGATTCGAGGCATTCATCTCTTATTATTCAGAAGTTTATTGTATTTCATTTTTCGTCTGTTATTTATTTATTTGTTTTTTATTCGTTATTAAAAGCGTTGAAAATTGAATAGAGATTCAGAAGAGATTCAGAAATAATAATCTATTCATTAGTTACAGTCTTATTCATTATAATTATAAAAGTTTGGCAGAAATTCTTTGAATAACAATTCATTAAAATCTTATACAAAGAATATTTTATATTCAAAGCTATTAAAAATTCTAAAAGTCATAGATTCATAAATTGATTCTGAATTATTCAAGAAAAGGTTAATTTAAAATTCAATGAATGTATTGGTCAGTGGAATATCGGGTTTTATAGATAGAAGTGTGGATTCAATTAATATTAATAATAAAAGAGTGAAATATTGACTGCAATATAATATTGTTGAGTATATTGGGGTTCATTTGAAACTTCCTTATGGACAGAGAGTATAGTCTTTATGTGAGATAATGGCAATGAATGGTATGCTATATGTATGCCATTGAATACACTTAACATTAACCTGCAAAACATGATTAGACCTAAGGCTACGAATTGTTTCGCCACTAAATTGGCTGAACAACAGTCAGACAAAAACCAGAGATAGAATTTCCATTAACTCGACTCAGCATTAGAAGTGCCGAATATACGGCTCTAGTATATGGCTGTTGGCTGTGAGCCTCAATTGGGCCGATTCTCATACTCTCCTTCAGCTCTAATAAGCTTCCGAACCATAAACTGCATCAAAATTTGCTGATATTTTTCTCTCTCTTTTTAAACTAAAAGTCTTTTAAGCCCTCATTTGGCCGTCCGGTAGCTCTCAAGTAGTCGGTCGTCACATCAGTCTCGAGTCTGAGGCTATTTTTCCTAACTTTCAATATAATGTTTGGCTTTTCTCTCAACTCTAATGTAGTTTCAGATGTTTTAACAAACTATTCATTCATTAATGGATAGGAAAGAAAAAATGTGAAAACCAGTAAATCATTTGACAGGTTGGGGTCAAACCTACCCAACAGAGACCAACTATTTTTTCTCTATTACTCTCCACTCAAAGATTGATTACTAAAATTGATTTTCGAGGAAATATAATAATCAAATAATTGTATAATTTTTAAATAAATGATTTGAATTTTATTACTGACGTTAAGATAATTGGTTTCACAAACTGTTTATCATAAAAATTATTATTAAAGAAAAGTTGATATATTTTTCCCGACAATTATGTCATTTATTTAGTTTATATTCTTGAAAATAATACTTAATCTGTGAAAATCTCTTCAAATCTATAGTAAAACTCTTATATAAGGATTAAAATTGAATATAATCTCATACATCATCTCAGATTCACTGCTTCTGATATTTCTCTTAAATATCAACCTGTTTGGGGTCTCTCTCTCTCTCTCTCTCTCTCTCTCTTTCTCTCTCTCTCTCTC
>JAQIXD010001445.1:0-14973 GCA_034699985.1 Minunthozetes semirufus
GCACAAGTAGTAATGCCTTAGAGTTCATATCGTTTTCTACAAAACTATTGATTAAAACTAAAGAAACTGATATTTCATTCAAAGACTTCAAACAAATTAAGCAAAACTTGATTTCATTTGATTTTATACTTGAAATCGAAGTCATTTTTTCTCTTTTTCCGAATGACTGGGATATAAATATCACTTTTTTCTCGAGAAGAATGAGTAAGATATTTATTATTACATCTATTTCTGTAAAGAGTTTGGTCTTTTTGTTAGCTTTTTAATAGAAAATTCCGTTTAATCGTTGCTTTCTTTTGTCATATTTCAAGGAATTCCTGTTAAAAGATCCCGGATTATCATCACTAGTGATCCTGAAACAATTATACAATGTAAATAAACTTGATCTATTCAGCAATAAATATGAAATAAGTAATAAAATACTAAAATTGCTTTTATCTCATGTTTTTCATTACTATTATCTCATTTGAATTGACGTCAAATCATTTGGAAAATTCAAATCACTTTTTCATCTGATCTTTGAATTTGAATTTTTATTACAAGTTTTTACAGAATTTAGAAGAAATTCGATTTTTATGACCTTGATCATTTGCTTTACGAATGCATTATTTTTATTTTAGAATTAAGATTTACTTGATCTTAATTACACATTTAAAAATAGTCATTATATCTTATTAATTGAAAAAAATAACCAGAATAAATTGAAAATATTTACTTAATATAATTAAAATGAATAATTGGTATCAAAAATAATTTTAAAAATTGGTCAGTGAAACCAAAGGCACCTACAGGTGTACCTCATTTTTCGCAAATGTCTGATCCTTTTCTTAGTGACTACAGACCTAGTTAATAGTTAATAACCTGATAAATTAATTTGCCAGTTCATATTCAAACCCAAGTATTGTTTTATTCAAATATTTAATAATTTATTTTATTTTACAATAAGTTTGAAAATACAAAAGTTAATAGATCAACAAAATCGATAGCATGGTGAAAGATGCTTAGAGCTCTTTAAAACTGGATAAGAGGTCAACCAATGGCAACAAAAATGATTTACTCCTTCTCTGACTTTTCTTCTTTTTAGGGACGGGGTCTGTAAAGCAACAGAAATTTTCAAACTGTAAGTTTTTATGTAATCTTTTATAATTTTTGTAAACAAGATATTATTATCCTGTTTACAAAAATCATGATAAATAAAATCCTGTCTAGATCATATCAAGATAAATTTCAATTACCTAGCTGAGCGCACTTATCCGATCCCTCGGTGTACTCATTGCATATCAGGTCAATAACATTACCGAAAAGTGACCTGATGAAATCCAAGCCAACATCAATTTGCTGTTCGTTACACCCTTTGACCTTGGCCATTCTGGTCTCAGCGCATTGGAATATCTTGAAGTATTCGCTTGAAGTATTAGGTCAAACAAATTAAATAATTTAATTACAAAACTGTAACAAAACTTTGAGAATAAATCCAAATATGACTGAAATTTACAGCTTTTTCTATCGAGTGGTCCGGTAGTCATAGGGGGACGCATTCAATCGCTAGATTTAATGTGATCCATTCACCAGTTAACTTCACCTTTCTGGTTTAGTTGCTGGATTTGAGTTAGTCTGTTATTATGACAATATCAAGATTAACTCCTATCTGTCCTTGACTTCGCTAAGAGGTCCTGTGGCAGCTCTTAAAAATAAAATACCCTGATGACTACAAATACGGCCACTCTTTTTAGTATTTAAAAACTAATAAACTGTATATTTTTACCCCAAATTAGCATGTTCAACAGTCAATAATAATCTAAAAATCTTTTCTCAAAGATTATAATTTGACCATGCTTATTTTAATTGGATTTTATTGAGTTGAGTCAGTTTGTGTATAACTGTAACAAAACTATGAAATTAAATCCAAAAGGGATTCAAAATCACAATATTTTCTATTGAGTGGTCCGGTAGTCAAAGAGGGGAATATCCCATTCCATTCAATTATATTAATTGTGTTCGATTCACCATGTAACGTTATCATACTTATTTCTTAATCTATTCATTTTAAAAATGCTATTCTGTCCCAATTAATCAAAATCAAACAAAATTACCCCGATGACTACAAATACGAGCACTCTTTTTATTTTTCAAATTAGCAAGCTTCATCTTTATTGATTAAGTTATTGAAATTTTTATTCTTGATAATTTTGGTCTTACCAGCAGTTCATGGGAATCTTTTTCTTGTCAGCCGCCTGTTTAGCACCAAGAACTCCGTCGATGTATTTGGTATAGCATTTGTTCAAATCATTTGATCCTTTGTTCATACAGGGAGTGATTGCTATCAGTTCTGTCAATCTCTTTGAGTCTCTTTTGCAGAACTGATTGATGGCGTTCTTCACGGAATACACGATAACTGCCGTCACTTGTTTTGGCAGATCTTTGAGACACTTATTCTTATAATTTTCTATTTGTGTTATGAATGTTTTCGATTCACTAAAAACAAGATTAAATAGGAAAATAAACTTGGTTATTATTTCGGAAAAAGTAATCAAAAGCATTCCAATTTAATATTTTAATAAAATTTTAGTAAATTCAAAAATTTTCTTGCTCAAAAATTATAGTTTTTAAATCTAAATAAACTTGCTCAAATTAAATACTATTTGAACTATTTAAATTTTGATTTTTGAAAATAAATTTGAAAAATTGGATGTCAAGATTATTTATATAAATAAATAAATAAATATACTCAAATGTTAATCAAATAAATCAAGATAACTCACTCGCAATACTCTTTAAGCTCCTTTCCTTTTGATTCGGGGAACTTTCGGCCAGAATTACCAATTGTTAGCACTTTGGCCATAACCTGGTCCATTTTTCGTGCCTCATCCAAATCACAAGTTTGTTGCGATGATAATTGAGCAAGGCCCACCAAAAATAAAATGGATAAAATTCTAGATTTCATTTTGGAAAAATAAAGAGACGATTGATTTAATACCAATTATTCAAATTCCAAAATAATATTAAATAAAAGTTATTCTCAAAAATTATTTACAGTTTTTGACAGTTAAGACTTCGCTCAATTACTTTTATACAATGACCTAGGGGACAAAATCAAATGCTTTTTGATTGGTCAGATAAGTGGTTTGAGTCGTCAAACAACTACAATGACATTCAATTAGTAAGTTATTTTTGGTTTATTGACTTATTTCTGTCACTTTCACTCATTTACTTATCCAGGGACCACCAAGCTATTCGACTTTGAAAAGCAAAATTCGCGAAATTTCCATCATTTATACATAATTAATCAAGACTAAATAAGAACAGTAATTGAAAAATTCAGTTCTTTATTAAATTTGATGGAAATTTTAGCTATCATGGTTAGATTTCGATAAAGCCTGTGCTTCTTGGCTATATCTGAGCTCATCCTCAAATAATAGGAATTTCACGTAAGCCAGGTTCTAAAATTAGAGATCCTATTCTGTAATAATGAGTGTAATTTATTTATAAATAATGTGTTTACTCGTAATTAACCTGTAAGAAGGTTACGGGTAATTTTTTACGTCAATTCAAATTACAAGGAAATACCCATGATTAGATAACCACTAATTAATTAATTTTCATAATGAATGTTCAATTTTGTTTGTTTATGGTAAAATTCCGTTTTATTGTGGAAAATTTGATAATAGGACATCCTGACTGCCCAATGATCAGGCTATAAGAAGGTTATACCCTTTGCAAAAGAATTTGAGTAAGGTCGAAAACATGGTGACCTTCAGGTTTTTTGAACTTAATTTGTTTTAGTCCTCGTAAATACCGGGAATGACCGGTCATCCATAAATTATGCAGGGTATTTAAAATCTATTTATTACCTTGTTTTTCTGAAAACACTTGCACCTTGTTATACTCACATTTAATAAAAATTATCAAAAGTTTTAACCAAGATTTTTAACACAAGTTTAATATCAAGCAAAACCAATTAAAATCTTTTTGAACCAGAATTTTATTAAATAATTCGCATACAAATTAGTCTCAATTTATTCAAGTATTTAATGCAATTTATTAAATTTTTTCAAGAATAGGTATCTTATACTCTTATTTTTATTTAGAGCATGATAATTATAGCTCAGGGAATGATTCAAACATTTCTACAAGGGGAATTAAAAATGATTTTGCTCTGCGTTGAGTTTTCAATTTTTTCGGTGGTCGACCAAGATTATCGCATTTATCGCTCCCTAAAAAAGTTAGAGATTAAAATTATTTTTTAATCAAGATAATTTCATTTTTCACAACAGACCTTCAACATAATCGCCACACAGGAGATCAATAAGATTGCCCAAGATAGATTTGACAAAATCCAATGCTGTCTGAATCTGATTTTCATTGCAAACGGATACCCGTTTAAGCCTGGCGTTCAAGCAGGGAAACAATCTAAAATATTCACTAGAACAATTCAAAAAATTAAGCTTTCACAAAAGAAAACATCTCCTCAAAAGTTCCAGCCATTTTAATTGAATAATAAAGAATAGGTAGTTTAACAATTATTTTTTGCAGATATTACCGTTTTGACAATTTTAAATCACTGCTCAATTATTTAAAATTTAAATTTAAAATAGATAGGTAACTTACCAGCAAACATGTGGAATCTTTTTGCTGTCGTCAGCATGGCTAATTCCCAGGATACTGTCTAGTAAAGATGTATAGCACCGATTGATCTCAGGAGTTCCCGTATTAATGCAAACCGTGCCGTTGATCAGTTCGTCCAATTTTCTCGATTGTTTATTACACAATTGTTTAATTGATGCCTTTTATATTTTTGAACAAGATAAATTGATTTTAAATAGCGTTCAAAATTAATAGTAAAACCATGCTCACTTTGATTGTATAAATAAGAACGCCTGCAACTTGTTTTGGCAGGTTTTTCATGCACTTATTCTTGTATTTTTCAATTTCCTTTATATGACCTTTATTTTCACTGTTTTGAATGAAGTTCATCATGATAAATAGATTATGTAGATTCAAGAATAATTTGGCTTACTCGCAATATTCTTTGAGATCTTGACCCTTTGATTCAGGGAACTTTCTTCCAGAATTACCAATCGTAATTATTTTGGCAACCAATCCATCTATTTTTCTCAGTCCACTTGGTGTGCACTGTTGTCCGATTGCATCTTGCACAAATATTGTCACAATTATTAAAAGAAAAGATGCAAATAATTTATAAATTTGCATAATCTTGTGAATAATAAATTTTTAAAATCAATTCAATAATACCAAGATATTTTTTCAATGAATACAAATAGTATAACTTATACAAATGAACAAGTTTGAATTAAAAAAGAAATTGTTTGCCTGTGAAATATTTGAAAAAAATAATCATCTCGATAATTCCAAAGATAAACAAACAGGTTTCGCTTTTGTATAGGAAAATTACATTTCAAGTAACAAATAACTTGTTTGTTACAATAACCAAGGTAGCTGACACACAAAAACAAACTTGTGGAAAGACACCACATCAATTAATCTTGATTTTGTATAATAAAAATGTAATTCTTCAAATAAAATTACAGTTTTGTACAAGTAACTTTATTATTCTGAATTATATGTTGAATAAAAAACCATCGTCTAATTTTCTATTACCACCTTGATCATACATGGTAGCCAAACATGTACATTGCATTTAAAAATAGAAATAGCCTCGAGTAAATCTACCTTTACATCAGAGATGACCAGAAGGGGGTCTCTTTTTTATTACATAAAAGATGAGATTCCATTACTTTCACATTCAATGACCTCTAATTTATCAGTGGTTTGACCTCAAAATGACCTTAAATTACATCTAATAAGTTACTTTGCGTCAATTATTAAAAACTGTAAATAAATTCCTAAACAAGGGAAAAATTTACCAAAAATAAAACAAAATACTCTTGATTCAAATAAAAGCCAATCACAATTCAATGTCATTGCTCAAATTGTGATAAAATTAATTATATTTTTCCTTAACATGATAATTTATATCCTGTTTGGTTTTAATTAACAAGTGAATTATCATGCAAATTTATTCACTAGAACCAATTTTGCTCAAAAAGTTGAATAGTTATCTCATGAAAAACAAACTAGATAATTGCACAAGGTTTCAATTATCATCAGAAATATAAAATGAAATACGAAAACGCAAATAAAAGTTTTAAAATTAAGTGAATTTTTTCTTTAATTTCTTTTTTCAGTTTAATAATGAGCATGCTAATTAAACCTCTGGGAAAGATTCAAACAGAGCCACTAAAGGAATGAAAAATGATTTTGCTCTTCGTTGAGACTTAAGTTTCTTCGGGGGTGGACCAAGTGTATCGCATTTATCACTTCCTGCAGAATAACAATAAATAGTTATCTTTTTAAAGGACATAATCATTATAAAAGTAACCTTCCACATAATCGCCACAGAGTAGATCCACAACATTACCCAGAATAGATTTAACAAAATCTATGACAACCTCTATATGCTCTTCCGCACAAATGGACACACGTTTGAGTCGGTTTCGTAAACAAGGAAACAGTTCGTTATATACACTACGAGAAACAGTTTAATCAACAAGATTCAAATTAATTAGTAATTAAATAATATAAGCAAGATAATAAGATATTAATTTTGTTTGATATATTTTAAAAACTTTTTCGCTTATCTCACCAGCAAACATGAGGGATCTTTTTGCTATTATCAGCATTTGCAATACCAAGAAAATTATCGAGGAGTTTGCCGTAGCATTTGTTGATCTCTGGCGTTCCGGTATTGATACATGTTGTGCTATTAATGAGTTGGTCCAATTTCCGAGATTTTTTATGACACAATTGTTTTATGGCCCCCTTTATTATTTATAATCATGGTTATTTATTTAGATTTCTTATTAAAAATCCAAGATTACTTTGATTGTGTAAACAAGAACTCCAGTCACTTGTTTCGGTAGGTTTTTGAGGCACTTATTCTTGAACTTTTCGATGCCCTTCATGTAAACTTTGGTTTCACTGTTGAATAAATTTAAGCAGGTAAATTCAATTTTTTTACTACTCATGTAAGCTGATGAGCTAGTCCACTTACTCGCAATAGACTTTGAGTTCCTGCCCCTGTGACTCAGGGAACCTCCTGCCCGAATTACCGATGGTTAATACTTTAGCCACCTGGCCATCTGTCTTTCTCATTCCACCTGATGTGCACTGCTGTCCATTTGTATCATGAACAAATAAGTTGATCATAAATAATAAGAAAATTGGTGAACTGAATTTTAGAACAGACATATTCTTGGAAAAATTTCATTCCATTAAAAATATACTGAATAGAGTTGATTTATTTAAGGAAATAAAGCAAGACTGAATTTTGAAAAGTGCGCAGTGACAAATAACTTTAAAGTCGATAATTTTTGAAGGCTTTTTATCCAAGTGCCTAGTTTATTATTCAAGTTTTCTACTATTTATTTAATTATAATTAATTAATTTTAATTATTTATTCTTGTCATTAATATAAAACTAAAATGAACTCATTAATAAAGTAAAACTTGAATAATCTTTTTCCAAATAAAAAATCAAAATTCAATGTGCATGCTCAAATTTTGATTTGAATAATTAATTTTTTCTCTAACAAAATATCTGCAAAATAATTAACAGGAACAAATTTTGCTTAATCAATAGCTAGCTCATTTTTAATTTGTCCAAACGGAAAAACAATCCAGATAATAGCTCAAGGTTGAGAATATCATCAGAAATATAAAATAAAATTACAATAAGTTATTTAAAGTCGTAAATTTGAATCAATTTATTCTTAATCATTTTTATTGTGCTTAAATATGGCCATGTTAATTAAACTTCTGGAAAAGACTCAAGCATTTCCACAATAGGGATGAAAAATGATTTTGCCCTTCTCTGAGACTTAAGTTTCTTCGGTGATGGACCAAGTTTATCGCATTTATCACTTCCTACAGAAAAGCGAAGAATAAATCTATAATTATCTTGTTAAAAGACTTATTCATTATAAAACATACCTTCCACATAATCACCACAGAGTAGATCCACGACATTACCCATAATAGATTTAACGAAGTCTAATACCGTCTCGATGTGCTCTTCTGAACAAATTGACACTCGTTTGAGTCGGTTTCGTATGCAGGGAAACATTGAGTAATATTCGCTGACATAAAAATCAACAAGATTCAAATTAATAAATTTGGATGAAAAGTGTAAACAATGTTTAAATAAATGTAATAGGTTGAACTTTTATCTCACCAACAAAGATGTGGAATCTTTTTGCGTTCATCAGCATTGGCTATACCAAGAATATTATCAAGGATATTTGTATAGCACTTGTTGATCTCAGGCGTTCCCGTATTTATACATTTAGTGCTGCTGATGAGCTGGTCCAATTTCTTAGATTGTTTATTACACAGTTGTTTTATGGCCCCCTTTAACAGTTTTAATCAAAGTTATTAAGAAGATTAAAAAAAAAGACTTACTTTAACTGTATAGATAAGAACCCCACCCACTTGCTTGGGTAAATTTTTCAGACACTTATTCTTGAACTTTTCAATATCCTTTATGTAAACTTTGGTTTCACTGTTGAATAAATTTGGTGATTTCACTTTTTAATACTGAAATAAATAATAATCTAGTGCACTTACTCGCAATAAATTTTGAGTTCCTTGCCCTTTGATTCAGGGAACCTTCTTCCCGAATTTCCAATAGTAATTACTTTAGCTACCTGGGCATCTGCCTTTCTCATACCACCTGATGTGCACTGTTGTCCATTTGTATCATGAACAAATAAGTTGAAAATAAATAATAATAAAATAATAAATAAAGTGGATCTGATAACAAGCATATTCTTTCACAAATTTTAAATATTAGAATATAGTAGAATTATTAATCAATGTTAGTAAAACAAACGAGATTGAATTTGAAAAATGCGTTTGTGCTGGCACAGACATATATTTGTGCCAGACCTTTATATCCAAAATCTTTTGACGACTTTTCGTGAGCTAAATGTCTAATAAAATATTGTTGGTTTAAACCCTTCATTTCATTATAATTTATTCAAGCCATTGATTTCAAAACTCATCGAAACATCAAGATAGTTTTTTTTAAAATGTGCTGAAATATTTAGGATAATTACAAGTTAAATCATCTAATTTTATCTCACTCTAATAAAAAAAAAATACCCAGTAAAAACTATAAACAATTTTACTTAATTAACTATTTTTCAATGAGACAAACATGCTCATTTTGTAATGCCTTGCTCATACCAAAAGCTTTTTGTCCATACCTGTGCATTGAATTTTTAAATATGAATAGCCCGGAGAAAAATTGTGACATTCCAATTGTAACGTGTAATAAATAGCTAATAAAGATAAATTACCTGAACTGTCACTCCTCTTGACCTTCAGACGCATCAAATGACCTCTAAGTTATCGGCGAAAATCACCTCAAAATGAAATCAAATAAATTGATTTGAAATAATTGTCGATATTTTGCGTAAATAAGTCTTAAATTAATTTCGAGAAATAGAGGAAAGTCTACCAAAAATGAAAACAAAATCATATGCCCTTAAGAAGAGAATAATTATCAGGATAATCAAAATTCAATGTCAATGCTATTGAATAGATTATTTGTATTCATGAATAAGTGAATAAATTTCTGATTGTCTCATGATTTTAATCCTGATATCACTTGTTATTCAATTTTTTATTAGCTTGTTGAATTATTCATCACAATGGAAAGTTTTAAGACTGTAATAAAAATCATAAAATAATCTTTATTTTACTTTTCATTAATATCTTGTTAATAAGGATTTATAGATTTCGATACTTTTAAAATTCAATTGAAATTTTAATAATTAAGCAAAAAATTACATATTCTTGAAACAATGGAATGATTTTTAAGCTGGACAATTTTTAATTGAAATTTGATTTCAAAGGAAAACGTACAAGTTTAAAATAAATAAATCTATTGATCATAATAAATGGACAATATTTTACATTGATTAATTGAAATAAAAGTATCTTATGCTTAACATAATGGAAATGGGCCAGGTCACCGAGAGTAAGCCGGCAATATAATCAAGAACCACATTCCAGGGACGAGTCTTAATTGCGAAATTACCGGTGCGGAGGCGGCGCTGTTTAATAATAGAAGGTGGCGCAACCCTAACATTTTTGACCCAGCCCAAATATCTGAACAAATCGATTGCAAGAGTTGACGGGTTGTAATTCTGGGTCCATTTAAGCTCAGACGCCGAGTAATCGTAGGGGAAGGCATGATGAAAATTGTGGTAACCCTCGCCATTTGTTAGATAAGTGGCAAGACGGTAAAACGTTGGCTCTATTCCCGTGTCGTATGGCTTCCACCCCCAGCTGTGACAGACAGAGTTTATGAGTTGGGTGTGATTCAGTAACACAATAAAGCCCAGGATTAATGTGCTTGATGAATTTATGAGGCTTTCCTTCCAAAAATAGCAGGGTATTAGCGCGAAAATTGCCCAGTGCAGTGATAAGAGAGCGGGAAAGTATTTGTGCTGGAACATTATGTCCGGGTCTGATTTTAGATCTGACATGTCAATTGTTTTAGCTAATTAAGTAAGAAAATATTGTGCTTAGAAAATTAGCATGATAATTTTGAGTAATTACATTTTTCTTTGAATTGTTTGGTCCTTTCCAAACAGACCCAACCAAACTGTGCGTATATCATTCCTCGCTTTATGTTGTAGGGGTCGGCGTCTGTGTCACTGAACTTGTGGTGTACCCTATGGTCGAGAACCCAATCAAAGAGGGAATACTGTGCCGTATAATTGAACCAGAACAATAAAAATAGTCTCAAGGGCCTTTTTGCCTCAAAACATCTATGACAGAATAATCTGTGGGCTCCCACTGTAATACCTAGAACAAAATTTTTATTTTATAACTTTAATTGATGAATTTAATTGGACTCACTCAGTCCACTGCCAAGGAATGTACCAAGGAAGAAAATTATCGTTTTCCAATTGCTCTGACCACTGAATCCGAGATAAAAGCCATATATGGCCAGCATATGGCAAACGATGAATTTGATGATCATTCTCAAACTGAACGGGGTTATGAGGTAGTTCAATTTTAGCAAAGTAGCCATATTTATAGCCTGTGAAAGAGCATGATAATTAATTTAAAATTAATTTATTTGATGCCAAATTACCATTCTTAAATGCGAGTTAGCTTTGATTTAAATAACTTGATGAGAACTTTTAATAATCATGATTTAAAAATAAAATATGTCTAACAGTTTTAAATAAAACATTTTTGATGGATTAAAACGACGCTTAAATGTTTTTTTAAAATATTAATCTTGCATGTTTATTTTTATTTTAGCAAAACAAAAGCAATGACCAGTTGAAGAGCGCATGTGCTTGTTGCGCTCAGAATAATGACAGAATTTTTGATAGTATGCAACTCTTTTGTGTATTTTGCTAAATTGCTGCCTCAATTTATTAAATTTTGCCATTTTTACAACAAAATTAGAAATGATTTTTATTCACCTTGTTGATTATTTTATTTTTTTTAATTTTTAAATAAACAAATTGAAAAAATAAGGAGTTTTCTATTAAGGGTTTAGAATACTTTTTAAAATGTAACAGAGTTTGTGACAAATGTTTTAAAGAATCTCATATAATTTGGAACAATTCTGAGAACCAGTCAAACAAGACGTAACATAAATATGATATGAGAGAAATTTATTCAACTTTTAAAAATATGATTACATAACCATGAAAAATTTGTTTATTTGAATTTTATTAAGGTAATAAATTTAACATTGATATTAGCACTAATATAAAAGTGAAATAAGCATGCAAATTCAATTTTTTACTCAATTTGAAGTCGATATTTCTTTGAATGAAGATAAAAGAGCAACTGATGGAAGCGCTAATGATTTTGATCTTCTCTGAGACTTCTTCTTTTTCGGAGGTTCACCTAGAATAATAATTATAAAAATATTAGCATTGTCAAATTAAAAAGTTGATCAAATTACCAAGAGTGTCGCATTTATCTGAGTCATCCCTGTAGTCACCACATAACAGTTCCAATGTGTTTGAACTAAAAGACTTTATTAGGTCAGTCATAACAGTGATCTTGTCTTCATCGCAGCTTGATAATTTTGTCATTTTCTCAAAGAAACAGTTCATGAACTTGTTAAATGAGCTATTAGATAACAAGATAAATTCTAAAATATTATCATTCAAAATCTCGGATATTCACCAGCAGAGATGAGGGATTTTCTTAGACTCATCTTGCTCGTTTTGAGCGCCCAAAATTTGATCTTGGAACTTTGTGAAGCAGATTAATTCCTTATTCTTGTTCTGATTGAAACAATTTGAACTGTTCAGGAACAGAGTTGATAATTTCGTTACCGGATTGCAATAATTGACCAGGGTTCTTCTAAACGCATACGTATAAATAGTGTATGCCTGTCTGAACAAGTTCTTGTTGCATTTCCTGTTGAATTCCTCGTTTTCATTAATGTACTTGGCCGTTTGCCTGATAATTTAGAAAGTGAATTTTCATTATCATACTCAGGTGCAATAATTACTGGCTGTAAATAAGCAGGCCAAAATTTATTTGTTTAATTTTTATCATGTACATTCAATTTTGGCATCCGTATATCATCAAATTTATTTTTTATTTTCAAGTTCAAAACTTACTTGCACCAATTTTGCAATTGTTCTGGATTTTCTGGGAATTTCATGTTCGCATTGCCTGCTGTCCATATCATTGAAGTGAGCTCGTCAAACCTTCTAAGTCCAGCTTGGTCACAGTTCTGCTGATTTGAGCCAGCAATAAAACTCACAATAACTACGATTAATGTAACTTGATTCATTGTAGCGGTCAACAAGTCTAACTAAAATAAGATATGTTGATAAACTTGTAATTTCATCCTATTATATAATGATTCAAAAAATTGTTTATTCAAATCAAATTTATTACTAATTTTGATGGAAATTTTAGTTGACGTACAGTCAATATATTTGACATTTATTAGACAAATGCTATTTACAAATTAATGCTTCATTTTGAAGAAAAATTATAATTTAGGGGAATTACCTTGCTTAAATTTAGGCATAATAATTTTGCCTTCCGCTGCGTGTTATCTATTCTCTATCATTTTATTTAAATAAATTTTAATACAAGTTAAATTTCGTAGTTTAGAAATTTAAATTGATTCTACAAAATTCATTTACTTAAATAAATGGAAAAATGGTTCCTGTTTATTTTTATTTTAAGAGATTGATGATTACAAAAATTGCAAATTGAATGGCTTATTTTGAGCTAGATCAAAGTTCAGGTATTCCAGCAAGTAGGTCTGCTGTCGGCATAGCTATTGTTTTTGTTCGGCGCTGAGATTTCTTCTTTTTTGGTGCAGGACCTAGTATAATTTCAACAATTTGAATGTCTACGTTCTTATATTATCATGATGATAATTACCTAGCTGAACACATTTATCATTTTCGCCATTATATTCGCCACAAATAAAATTCAATATCGGGTCGAGAAAGGAGGCGATAAAGCCATTCATAGTTTCCACCTTGCTCTCATTGCATCCAGGTAATTTTGTCATTTTTTGCTTCGTACACTCCAAATAAGTAAGATAGGAGCTATCGATCATCATAAAGCAAGATAAATAATTCACTTTAAAGTTTAGTACTATTTTCAACCAGCAAATTAATATTATAATTAATATCATGATAAATGAATTACCAGCACAGATAAGGGATTTTCAATTTTTCCTCTGAATTTTGGGCACCTAGTATCTTGTCGGTAAATGCTGAATAGCAGTTCACTTCAGCCTTCCTGTTCTTGTTATAGCAAGATGTGCTTTCCAAGAATCCAGGTGCAACTTTTGAATTAGGCCTGCAGTGGGCTTTCAAAGTATTCCGGTATGAATAGGAGTATAAGCCATAGATCTGTTTGAACAGTTGGGTATTGCACTTCTTATTATAGGCATCCGTGTCATTTAGGTACTTGATAGAATTCCTGGTGATTTTTCAAATAAACACATTATCATGGAAATTAATTTGAGAGTGAAAACATACTTGCACCATTGCGTTAGAGAAGATGAATCTTCGGGAAACATAAGATTGATATTACCGAAAAGGGTGGCCTTCGATGAGAGCTCGTCAAACCTTTTGAGTCCAGCTCTACTGCATTCCTGGCAAAATGAGCTAGGTATCAAGCTTGAACAAATCAAGATGATTAGAATAGGGTAATACATTTTTAAAATTGTTTTGAATGAATTTCAAAATAATTTTATCCTTCACTTTCACCAGGAAAATGACTGAAATAGGCTGTGCTCTCACTTGGAATAAGAGTAAATTATAAAATTCGAAAGAGTGATCGGAATAAATTCAAGTTCAACTTGTTTTCTAAATTTACCGACAATTCTTATCTCTCTATTTTTATTTATAAGATTCAATGTCCTTGGAATAAGTTTACACCACTAATGTACGAAAAAGAATAAAAATCAAGCTATATTTTCTTTCATTAAAAAATTATCTAACTCAAAAGTTTTGAATAAATAAAATAATTATCAATTTTTTGCTCATTTATTGGTTTATATTTAGTAGAAATTTTTGGAGAAGAATTTTATCGAAATCAGTTTCTCCATTATTTATCTATTCAATCTTAATTGGATTCACGTGTATTGAAAAAGGTAATTTACTTCAGTACATATACCTCTTTATTTAACTTATTTCTGTATTAAATAGATTTTTGGTTTCACTTTTCATTTACTGATAAAATGTTAATGACTTTTATAAAAGCGAATTATCTCGCAATCAATCAAATGGTTTAAAATTCCAAACCATTCAAGATATCATACAAAACACACTATAATTTAATACTTGGTTATCTTAGTTATTTTAACCTTTAGTCTAGACTGTGGCCGAAAATTCGGCCAAAATTCATTTGAAATTCATTTAAAAATCAATGCCAC
>JAQIXD010001446.1:0-14942 GCA_034699985.1 Minunthozetes semirufus
ATAACGTTTAAAAAGACATTTATTTCTTGTTTTAAACAAAACTTACATAAAATCAAAGAAAATTAAAATCAATAAAACATTTGATTGAAAAATCAATTTATCAAATCCAAGATCAGCTGCCAATCTCCACAGTTTGAGCACATCCCTCATTATCCCTGTTTAATATTCTCGATTTTAGCGAATAATTCCATGATTTCGTCCTTAATGTCCTGTTGTCTCATACTTTCTCTTGTCAATTGATCCCTGGTGCTTTTTATCTGATCATTAAGGTCTTTATTCAGCTCTTGGAGCACCTTGCACTGTTTCTTAGTCTGTTGTAACTCACTTCTAGCTGAGGTCAGTTCGTCATCAGATTTGGACATCAATCCAGTCAAGGCTTAAGAGAATTAATTGATATCAGAGATGGCCAGAGGGAGGGCTGACTTTTAAAGGGGTAAACAAACAGTTCTCAAGACATACCCGACTCATACGTCTCCAGAAGAAGCTTTGCCTCATCGAAGGCGATACGGACCGGTTCCAGACTCTTGCGCTGTCCATAAACCTTATGATAATTGAAGTTCTGGTGAATGTCTTCCTTTGAGTCCATTACAAGAATCACTAAATAAGTCTTAAAATGATTTCAATTGAAAACAATTCGAGAATTGAGTCAAACGTTGACTCAAACCTCAAAATAAGACATAAAATGATGAAAATCCAAAGGAATTCAATGAAATCACCAGAAATCTATTGCTTATAAACAAGATATCCATGTATTGGTAGTTTGAGCATGATCAATGGCATGATCAATCAATAAACTGATACATAGCTGAAGAACTTTCCACAAAACAATGTCTGACTATTTGCCAAAAAACTGTTTTTTCGCTGAACTCTTCATCCGATTCAGTAAACAGAATAAAAAAAAACAAAAGAAAACTCCAGAATAGATAAAAGTGAAGAACAAGGTTAAGGAATCAAAGATTTATTGCGAGATAACCCGAAAAACAGTTGAAATTTGGATACAATTCAAAAGCAAACATAAAATGTATTTAATTATAAAATTCAATCAAAAATATAATAGAAATCAATATTTGAGTTAAAATTTTTGTCAATTTCTCTGATAATTCTTGTGGTAAACGAGTAAACCGATTGACACAACAATTAGGACCAGACATACGATCAGCAGAATAAGGGAGTAATAGAAAGCCAGTCTGAGCGACGCCTTATCTTCTTCTTCGGACTGTTGTTCCAGTGATGAAAGTGGAGGATAGGCTGTGTCGTCATCTAACTCATTGAAACCGGGAACGGGTTTTCTGTTGGGGTCGTCATCGGGTGCGTTGAGGCCGAGAGACTCGAAAACACAGTTGCATTCGATTGTATAGTCCGTATTATAGCCACCGTATCGGGCCTTCTGGAACACCTTTTGCGGAAGACATCCCTCTCCTGTCCAATGCGTCCGATTTGTCTTCGGATTGATTTTACGGCCCAAACATATGTACAGCTCTTTAGGATTCAATCAGAATTAGGTTCAAACAGTGATTCAGTCCTCAAATCATACCTCTTGAGGTTGTGATTCGACTTATAAACGGATTTAGACCCGTTTGATAGGCCTTACCCTCGAAGATGGGCTGAATTTCGTATTCATACCCTTCTCGACGACTCATATCAGTATAGAAGTCGAACTGAAAGTAAGTCATTGTCTTTCCATAGGGTCCATAGCGGAGGTTCTCCCGTCCACCAAACGGTCCAAAGATAATAGTGTCCATTAAGACGCCGGCACTCTTTGTCTTGTTATAAACCACGATCTTGAAAGAGGACGGGTGAACGTTGTCCTCATTTTCCAAATGGTCCGAACTAATGGACAAACAAATGGTCAATCATAAGGGGATCGGCAGAGGGTTTGCCAAACTTTGCTTACTTATTGATCGACATTTTCACATCCCATAGACCTTTGGTATTGAGTCGGGGGCTTATCTCGCTATTGGACAGGTAAAATGTGGCCATCGAATGGGAATCGGTTCCTTCGCTACCACCGGCTTTGTTTAGCAATCTTCGATTGCCGTACATATGAGGATAGTAACTCCGCACCAGTATATGTGTCTTCTGGACATCTGTCCAAACCTTAAGCGAAACAATTCTTCGCTTATCGGTGTTACAGTCGAATAGGAAGGTATAGTCCCTGTTCTTCATATACCAAATCATCGCCAATCCATCGAAGAGATCTTTGGACCACTCGGGAGGACAGTCAGTCTCTATCGGTTTAGTGATATTCCACTCTATGTCTGTAAAACATTTGCAAAACTTCGGGAAACAATAGCTCTCGAAGTCTTCGTACGGCAATTCCCACATCCGGTAAGAGGTGGTGCAGTCGACCTCTTTTCCAGTCTGTGCGGTATTTGTGTGAATAGAGTTCAGTAAAACTAAGATCAAAACAATTGAAGACAAACTCTTTAAGACATTCATTGAAAACATTTTGTGAATCAAATCCAAGAAAAGAATACAGTTTTTGTCAAACAATTCAAATGAAAACAATTGATGTGAATCTCGAGCCGACTGTCTATTGAAAGATGACTTCCCCTCTCATCGCAAATTGAATGCAAAATTGATTAGAAAACCAAAGAATTGGCTCTAAATTTGAAAAGAATTTGAGCACAGAATAACTTTTCAAAAATAGGAAACCCCTTTCATTAGTTAAACAATTTAATGAATTAAACATTTTATTGAAATATTTGTTACAAAAGATATCAAAGAATTGAAAAACAGAATAAAACATAAAAATCATACAATTTTTGTATAAATTACTAAATGAGTGACAAAATCAAAGACAATCACATTCTGGTGTCTATCGTTTCGTTCTCTACTCTGACTCTCTGTTCGGGTCTTTTGTAGTAAACGAAGTAAACATAGATTCCAATCAAAACCAGAATTAGGATCAGAACCACAATAAACAAAACGATGCAATAAATCGCCGCCAATCGGGTCACATAATCGGGTTCAATGAATTTACGCGGTTTAGGCATTCCTTCGGGAAAGTTGAAGCCCTCCACAGATTTAGGCCTTTGTATTGCTTGTGTGGTCACTTCCGCTTGGATTGTGGTCTCTTCCTCTGTGATTGTGGTCTTTTCCGCTTCCTTTGTGGTCTCTTTCTTTTCGTTTGTGGTCTCTATGTCTTCGTCTGTGGTCTCATCCTCTTCGGTGGACATATCTCCTGCTTCTCTAACCCTTTTAGGCTTTCGTTCTACAGGTGTGGACACTTCCTCTATGATTGTGGTCTCATCTGCTTCGGTGGCCGTAGTTTCAGCTTCTGTTTGTTGTCTAACCGGCGGAGCAGTAGCCCAAAGACCCAAAGACTCGAAATCGCACTCACAGTCCATATCATAATTGGAGCCAACGTTAGGAGAGTCCGGATATTTCATGAAACGCCATACGGGTCGACATCCCTCTGAAGTCCAGCGCAATAGTCCTGTCTGTGGCTCCCATTTACGGCCCAAACAAAAGTCAAAAACTTTTAAAAACGAATCAATTATTAGTGAAATTCAATGGATTTTAAGCAAACGTTTCATACTTTTTGTGAGTCTCACCGATTGGATCCACGGATTGAATCTCAATCTGAAGTCATCCTCCAAATTGATGGCCAGATAGTTGAGCGGCTCGTTATTAGTGTCAGAGATTTTGTAATACCTTTCCAGAGGTGTGTATGCCTTTAAAGAGTCCACTTTCGTGGGGCCAATGAAATGAGTGTCAAAGAGCTCATCAGAAGACGAAGACAATCGGAAACTGGTCGGGTATTCCCTTTTGTCTTTGGGATACGTTCCAAGAATATCAGTACTAAATTCAAATACAATTAGTACTGAAAGGGGTGGCAAAGGGAAGGGGAGGACTCACTTGATTACGTCTAATGTCATCTCAAAAAGACCGCTTGCATTGAGAGGTGTTTTCAATTGATCCAATTGCAGGCTAATCCCGGCGTCCGGATGTCGAGACACAGAACGATATGCTTTCAAATCAGATGTATAAACCTTTGTGAAGGTCGTCATCAGCCAATCCCATGGAAGCCATAAACGAAACAGGAAACGATTGCCAGAACCAATATCTTTGTAATAAACGGTCTGTCCTCTACATCCTTTTAACTGATTATATGGCCATTTCAATGTGTAGATCGTGTATTGAAGCACTTTAGCCAATCCATCAGCAAAGTTGCCATTAGTCCACTCCGGGCCACACCGGAAACCATTAGCCAATTGAAAACAACCGCAAACTGTTGCCATACATTTGGTGGTGAAGTCGGTTGAGTTTATGTCAACTGTAGTACAGTCGAGGTCTGCGCTCACCATTTGTTTTGTGAAAATAAAGATAAGAAGTAAAGCAGAGGTAACTCTGAAGACAAACATTTCTAAGAATTCTGTGAAAAAGACTTTAATTGAAGAATAGTTTTCAAAGACTAACGAATAAATTGTTTTCAAATTAGTTTTTGATTACAATTCAAGTGAAGCTCTCGCGACAAATGCCTATTGAATGTGGTCTTCCCTTCTGATCACAAACTCATTACATAACTCAAGTCTTGGTTAAAAATTGAACAGAATTTCAGCACAGAATAACTTTTCAAATATGGGAATTCCTTTTAATTAGTCAATCATTTAATTGAATTGAATATTTATTTGAAAATTAAGATCATTTTATTAGATATATTTAGACCACAAAATGTTAGATCAATTTGTTTTAGACAATTGTTTGGTAATCCATTGTTGGCAGACGACTGATCATAGCTGGTGTCATCGGTGGTGGGAATGGGATCAGTCTTCTCCCTTTGATAATATCGGCCACTTTCTCAGCTATCATAACAGTGGGAGCATTCAAATTACCCGAAGGAATGGTAGGCATAATAGAGGCGTCCACTACTCGAAGACCTGTCACTCCCTTAACTCTGCAAAATGGGTCGACAACAGCGGTGGGGTCTGAAGCGGCACCCATTTTAACAGTTCCAGAGGGATGCCATGTTATAAAAGTATAGCTTCTGGCCATACATTTGAGATAATCATCCGAATAGAGGTCCAGTGCTTCACAACCGGGAAATTTTGTCTGAAAAGGTGTTGCGTTATATCTTTGAAAGGCTGGTGTCTGTGCTATTTGAAGGGCAAACTTCATGCCCTCCACCATAATGTTCAGGTCCTGTTCCTGATCAAAGATATTCGGTTGAATTGCTGGGTATTGGTGAGGATCAGTCGATTTCAATCTTATGGTACCCCTTGAGGACGGCCTCGAGATCATGGGATAAATGGCAAACGTATTGAACCCGACATAAGGACTGTAGACCTGTTGCCAAACCGAGTCTTTTATTCCCTGATTCCTATAGAAGATGAGGCCGTAATCAGTGGAAAGGGTGGCTATAAATTAACCAAGATTAATCAAGATCAATTCAAAACTGATGGTCAATTTCATACCAGGAATCATAAACAGTTGAACATCTGGGTAATCATCAGAAGTGTCGGCGTACTTTGTCTTGTAAAATGCCACCCCTTCCACATAATTATTGGTCAGACTGTTATTCTTGTAGGCCTCGTATTCCAGGATTGTCCATGGTGCAAACTCGTGGAACAGATTTATACCAATTGAATCATTCACTGTGAATGACATTCCTGTGAGGTAGTGCTCCTGCAGATTATTACCAACCGGAAGGTCAGACACAACAGGTATTCCCAAACTATTTAAGTGGTCTTGTGGTCCGATCCCTGAAGAATATTCCGATTAATGATTGGAAAAGAGTTTAAATCAGTTGTCAATACCTGAAAGCATCAGCAGTTGTGGCGAATTGATAGCACCGGCAGATACTATGACCTCTTTATTTGCATATACTGTATATGTCTTCAGATTCTTCTCAAACTGGAGACCAATGGCTCTCTTATTGCTATCGAAGAGTATTTTTGTGACAAAAGCTCTGTTCAAAACTTTAAGATTCTTTCGGTCAGCAATTGATTCGAGGTATGCCTTCGCAACGGAACACCTCATACCGTCCCTAATAGTTCTTTGAGGTATTGTGAAGACAGACTGTGAGGGACCGTTAGGATCACCAATTGGGAGACCAAAAGAAGGGCCGGAATTTTGGAAAGCGTATGACACCTGTCGCGGGACTTGAGAAGAGGTGACTGTGAGAGGTCCTCCCTTTCCATGATAGCCAGTGTTTACGTAATTCGAGTCTTTATTATCTTCAGCTTTGATGAAGTAAGGAAAGACTTCAGGCCAGGACCAGTTGGAAGCGCCATTACTCGCCCAGTTATTATAGTCACGAGAATTGCCTCTCATATAAACCATGGTATTCAAAGTGGATGAGCCGCCCATAACCTTACCCCTCGCCCATACCTGCTGATTACCATTCATTCCGAAACAGGCCTTATCTTGTGGTTCAGTCACATAAGACCAGTCCAGAGGAGTCTTCTGCAGAATAAGGGCTGCCATCGGAACATCTGTTATGAAATCCTCTGAATATCCGGCCTCTAATAACAGGACACTAACAGAACTATCTTCGGACAGTCGTGAGGCCATCACAGAGCCGGCACTACCGCCGCCGACAACAATATAGTCATAGCGTCGGATGAATCCCAAATCACTTGAGATATATCTTTCGTGATTCCATTGAATGAGGACCAGTTGATAGGCTATTAACGGGATTAATGGCAGATATATCAGTGTCTTCGGGGATTCGGTCAAAGAGGACAGGAATGAGTTGACAATAGTTGTAATTTGAGTAATTCTACTCATAATTAAATAAGCTTGCTAATTAAAAATCAACTTTTAACTGGTAATTTTTATCGCGACTAAAAAGTATAAAAAATATTCTGTGAAACCTCTGTTTTTATAGTTTTTTATGAGAATTAATTAACAAGATCAATTTGAACACAAACTTTCATGATCAATTATAAAACAAAGGTTTCTCTAGGTAATTTTTATCTACTACCCATCTAAATGTAAATGTATTTTCCAATAAATCAGGGACATTCTTTTATCAATTACCTTTGTTTGACAGATTGTTTATGTTGATTGAAAAACACCTTGCTCAAATTTTGTTACTTAATTTCATTAGGAAAGTTAGGCAATATCCATGATTAAGTATCATGAACAATTTTTTTTTATCAAGAAATGATAATTTAATTAAAAATAGAATCTGTTGCCAATCAATCACCATGATCAATTGATGATTGAGCAATTCTTTTGTTTGGAAATACTGGTACATTTATCTGGTAATTAATAAATGATTGAACTATTATAGAACATCTGATATTTAATTAAACAATATGAACAAGGACATTTTATAAATTACAGAGTGGTTCGGCTCAAGAGTCACCGAATTGGTTCGTAATTCATATTTGGCAGACGACTAATCATCGCGGGTGTCATCGGAGGTAAGAATGGGACCAGTCTTCTCCCTTTTATAGCATCGGCCACTTTTTCCGCGACCATAACTATGGGCGCATTGATATTCCCCGAAGGAATGGTAGGCATAACTGATGCATCCACTACTCGCAGACCTTTCACTCCCTTAACTCTGAGGTAAGTGTCGACAACTGCAGTGGGATCTGATTCCGACCCCATCTTATTAGTACAACAGGGATGCCATAGGATAAAGGTATAGGTTCTGGCCATACATCGCAAATAATCATCCGAATAGAGGACCAGACCCTCACAGCCGGGAAATTTTGTTTGGAAGGGCTGTGCGTTATATCTTTGAAATGGTAGGGTTTTGGCTACTTTTAGCGCATATTTCATTCCCTCGACTAAAATGTTGAGATCCTGTTCCTCATGGAATATATTCGGCTGAATGGAGGGGTGTTCGCGAGGGTCAGTTGATTTTAGTCTAATGACACCCCTCGAGGACGGCCTCAAAACTAATGGATAAATAGCGAACGTATTTAAACCGACGTAAGGCTTATACACAGCTTTCCAGACACTGTCTTTCATTCCCTGACTTCTGTAGAAAATGGCGCCGAAGTCAGTGGAAAGGGAGGCTATTATTCGAGGGATAACACCAATTAAATTAGGAATAAAATTTCACCAAGCTAAAAATAACCTGGAACCATAACAAGCTGAATATCTGGATAATCATCGGCAGGGTTGGCATATTTGCTCTTCACATAAGCTATTCCTTCCCCATAATTATTGGTCAGACTGTTATTCTTGAATATTTCGTATTCCAAGATTGTCCATGGTGCAAATTCGTGGAAAAGGTTAATAGCAATTGGTTTATCTACTGTGAAGGACATCCCAGTGAGGTAGTGCTCCTGCAGGTTATTGCCTACTGGAAGGTCTGATATAACAGGTATTCCTAAACTATTTAAGTGGTCTTTTGGTCCGATTCCTGAAGAATACTCCGTTTAATGATTGGAAGAGTTTAAATCAGTTGTCAATACCTGAAAGCATCAGCAGTTGTGGCGAATTGATAGCACCGGCAGATACTATGACTTCCCTTCTGGCAAACACTCTATACTTCATAAAAAGTTTGTCAAACTCTACACCAATGGCTCTCTTGTTGTCATCGAAGAGTATTTTTGTGACAAAAGATTTGATCAAAACCTTGAGATTCTTTCTTTTGCCAATCGGTTCGAGGTATGCCTTCGCTACGGAACACCTCATACCGTCCCTAATAGTTCTTTGAGGTATTGTGAAGACGGCCTGAGTTTCACCATTAGGATCACCGATAGGATAGTCCACAAAAGGACCAGAATCTCTGAAGGCATAGGTAACTACTCTTGGTGCTGTCGCACTGGACACTGTTAGAGGACCGCCCACTCCATGATAACCAGAGGCCACGTATTCGGGGTCTGTATTATCTTCAGATTTGATAAAGTAAGGGAAGACCTCAGGCCATGACCAACCAGTAGCCCCATTGGCCACCCAGTTATCATAATCACGAGAATTACCTCTCATATAATTCATGGTATTTATTGTTGAAGACCCGCCCATAACCTTACCCCTCGCCCAATACATCCCATTGTCTTTCATCCCAAAACAGGCCCTGTCTTGTGGGTCAATATAATAGGACCAATCAATAGGAGTTCTCTGGAGAATAAGGGCCGCCATCGGGACGTCTGTTATGAAATTCTCTGTAAAACCGGCCTCTAATAGAAGAACACTAACAGACGGGTCTTCGGAAAGTCTTGAGGCCATAACAGAGCCACCACTACCGCCACCGACGACAACATAATCGTATTCATAGTTCCATAACTTTCTGCTGATATAATATTCGTGCTGTAATTGTGTGACCAAAAGTTCATAGATTACATATGGAATAAATGGCAAATAAATAATTGTCCTGGGTGATTCCAGCAATGAGCTCAGAATCGACTTTATCGTGGACAGAATTTGGTAAATTCGAATCATTTCAATTGATCTTGATAATTTTTTTCAAAAATTGTTATCTTGTCATTTGAACGAAACAAAAATAAAAAGACGAAAAACAAAACAACTTTTCAATGAATTCAAACATAAAATTAGTCCAAGTTATTCGAAAAATGATCAGGGTGCTTATTAATATTTGTACTAATTAATTGATTAGTACAAGATGTTTAACATAGATAAAAACATGATTAACTAGATCAGATTTCATGTTTGATAAAAAAAAAGCAGATTAAAAAATGAACCCAATCACTAGCACCTGCATAATAAAGTAGTCCAACTTGTGTTACGTGTTACGCACGAGATTAATACTAGGTCAAACGATGCCAGACTTGATCAAGGTCACAAATTCATTATATAACTTTAGTTATCTAATAATTTAAACGCGAATAATCTGAAAAATCACAAATTAATCAATCAATAACATTTGATAATTGGCAAAATAGCACAGGTAGCTGCCACTGAAGACTTATCATGTTTAAGTGAAAGCACAGAATGACTTTAATGAGACAATAAGTTCACACAAAAATAAAACAGTGAATGCCCTCAAAAAATGCAATAAAATAAGTTATATAACATAACTATAGATATTTAACTATAATATATTCAAAACTCAATTTAAATGATTTACTAAAATGCAAGCAATTCGTGTCATTAAACTTATCCATCACAAGCAGTGTCTTTGGCGAAGACTGTCATTAATATGTGAGGCTATAAAGAGGATAAAGATTAAGACAGACCAGGAATGAGGTCTAAAAAATGTGGTCAAAACAAAACCAGTCTATAATTCAAATAAAAATTTTAAGACTTAATTATCGTTATATTTATTGAAAATCAAATGAACTGATTATTTTTAAACTTCAGTTTTCTTGGTAAGAATTTAAAATGACCTTGAATATAAGGTGTTATTCAAAATTACAGTATATTTCACCTTTTAATTCAATTAGATTAGCTTATAATAACTTTAAGTTACTTTATTAATTAAAAGAGAACAAGGTACAAAAGTTTAGTATTAGCTTTCATATCTTCATAAAAAGATCTAATTTGAATAAAACTGAATAATTGTCCAGGCAAACTATCAATGCTTTCCATCCATTCTATCCACCCCTTAGTTTTCTTAACTTTATGGTTGGCCATCATCATGCCTAATTGTTTACTATTTGAGCAGGTATTTTGCTCTGGTCTATTCATGATCTCTTTATATAGGCCCGGTATTGATTTAATAGTGTTGCATGCACAAATCCTGATAAAACAACAACACTGTTGCTTATCAGATGATATAAGAGTCTCTTCTAAAAGTCGGGGCTCTTTTACTTTGTATTTATTGTCTTCAATAAAGTCTTTGAGTTTTATATTATTATATTTCAATGGCTTTCGAATAGTGGTTCCGAACATAATGTTGTTGTTGTTATACCTATAGAACAACAAGAATTCGAAAAATATTCTTAAACGACAATTACTATGAAATACAAACCCCTCTATTTTTTCCAATCCAGTAATGTTGAGCATGGTCTTATAAGGGATTCCGGCAAATGAAACCCCGTCATTATTTGAGAGATTTAATTTTGGGAAATAATAACTCAAAAATGCACAATGCTCATCTGGTGTCTAAAAGCATGGTAAAATCTATCATGGTATGATATCTACAATTTTAGAGAAAGGTAACTGACCAGCAAGCTTTTTGTTTGACCCAATGAGTTTATTTCGCACGTGACAGCTATTTTATCACCAGAGACAAAGTGGATGAACTTTTTAAATCGTCTGAATGGTTGATAACCATGGTCATAGTTGTTATAACGCAGAATCCTGATAACTTTGTCATTCCTGTAGTGTCTGATCTCATGGTAATTTGCTAATATTTAGAAAATTGTGCAGATTTTAAAAGTGTTCTTGGTTTAATTGTAGCAATCTCAATTTAACAATAATAACTCACCATGGTGGCTGTGAAAGATACCGGCGAATATAAAAATACCAGCCTCTCTGAACTGTTCCTAAAATAAAAATCTTGGTAAATAATCAATTTGAGGGAATAATCTACGATTATATGAAAATAGCAAGTTGATATTTTCTTACGCTATTAAAGCAATAGCTGTCGACAACACCAGAAATCATAAACTGTGGTTGTTTTGGAGGAACGATTATATTCCATGAACTCAACCCAAAACCCAATCCAATGCCAGAAACCCGAAAATCCGCCTCATATTTACGGATATGTGCTATAAATGAAGGTATTCTTGATTATTGATCTTGATAATTGCCAACAAAATAAATAGAATGGGAAATCCCTACTTGTCATCCATGTTCTCATCGCAACAGAAACATTAAATTCTTGGTCTCTTTTATGATTGACAAGATTAGTTGAAATTAGAAAATACGGACCCTTCATATCGACGGTAATACCCACGTCCTCTGGAAATTGCAAGGGCTCTCCCGATAAGATTGAAGTCAACACTTTAGTTTCAGTGCAAAGTTGTGTTAAGAAAAATAGAGGACTTCTTATATCAAAACAGGGATAAACAACATCGATGTACTTTTCTAAAATGTTCTGGTTCGTTGTTTTGGATATATGACAAAGAAGAACATGGTGATTTATTTTATATTCAGGGGGAATAACTATCGGTTGGACCTGAAAAATACAATCAAGATAGTTATATTATTATAAATAATAGTAATTATTGAAAATAACCTTGATGATACTGCGCTTTGGTCCAGGATCACTTTTAGCTATCTTGCAATAAATAGCTTGGATTCCTCCCTTTTGATGTGCCGGCAAAGTAAGCTAAATGAACATGAACAAATTTTATCAACTTTATACGCTTTAAAATAATAATCTGCTGTCAAAAAAAATGTCAATTATCTTGTAAACTCTTTTAGGAACATGAAATCCCTTCCCTTTCTAGAAGACCCGGATTATAAGTGATACTAACATTCATCCAAAAAGTCATTTCTTTGATGTCATTCTCTTTTGGTTTAAGAGTTTGTTCGAAGAAATTCAGATGAGTTGTGCCTTCAAAGTGATGTTCGCCCATCTCTTGCACCTCATCTCTGAGAGGGTCTCTCAAACTATACCCGAACACAATATTAGACATTTCCCACTCGTTTTCAAACACTTCGAGGTCTTCTGTTGGGTCACACGTGACGTAATGGCGTTCAAACTCGAGTACTGTATGCGAAGAGTTCTCCGAAGCGGACAATAGTTTCCAATTCTGGTTAGAATCCAAAGAACGCTTTCCGTGAGAGTTGACCCAAAAGTCTTTAATAGTGGGAACTCCTCTATTATTAACCCAACCGATGGCCATATCTGCTTCAGTGGTGTTCCCGTGTCTTGAAAATCCAAAACTGATCCAACCTTTTGTCATAACCTCTACTTTTAGGGTCAAAGTCTTGTTCATGTCATCTGTTTTCCATTTGAGCAAATAGTTTGAGTTCAGCCATCTTTGACCACTCCATTGATGCCTGACCTCACACTCAACCATGAAATTTATAATCAGACAAATTCCAACAACTAATAGAACATTCATTATTGTATTATTTTACCTTGTTGACATTTTTGAAAAAAGGTTGGAATGTTGAGCTAATAATGAATTAATTAATTAATCCGTTTTTCACAACAAATATGGTTTGAAATGAATTTAATTAACTCAGAAGTAAACAAAACTTTAAAAGATTACTTGAAGTTCTAGAATAAAGAATAATTTGAAATTGGTCTAGGTGAAATTTGGTTAAGAATCTAATAAAATAAAACCATCGTGCAAAATATCCAGTTCAATTTTAATGAATAAACTTATTGAAAAATTCACAACTTTTCATTAAACTTGATAATTTCAATTTAAGATGATCAAGCTGGAGTACATTCACCACTTGGCGATGGAAGTGCTCTGTTAAGTGGTTCGGGCGCACCAAAAACGGGGTATTGAGTGTTGTCATCCCAATGGAACCGTTGAATTCTGGTAGTTCTTCCGCCCCACCCTGCGTTCGGCGCCTGCATAGCGTGATAGACAATGAAGTCCTCTTTGCCATCCTTTGACTTCACATAACTTGCGTGTCCTGTGCTGTACACACTGTTAGCCTTGTTCTCAGTGAAGAGGGGCGTCGGGTTGTGGTACCACTGGTGGGGGTCTAACGGATTGTTTCCTTTGAGTTCCAAAACACCGATTTTGTAGAACTCGGTCCAACTGGCGGCTCCCGAGAACGTTATGAAGTACTTCCCTTTAGGACTGACCAATACTTCTGGGCCTTCCAGAAGACCCTTCCTTTCCTGAACGCCATCCTTTTCCCAATCAAAAATTGGTGAACCAATGAGTACCCGTTTTGAGGATAATTTGTATGGCGAAGACATTTCAGCGATGAACAAGTGTTGGGGCATTCCATCATTGAGCCCAACCCATCCTGACCATATGAAATACAGCTTGTTACCATGGTGCATTATTGTTCCATCGCTGAAAAATGATCAAGTTCAATATTTTAAAGTGTTTAAAAAGAAAATCAATGCATAATTAGGACATACATAGCCCATCCCTCTGTGTCAAGAGTGCCCATAAACTTGTAGGCGCCCAAAGCGTCCTGAGTTTCCGACTCCAAGACATGCATTCTGTGGTTCTTATTCTGTCCGTCATCCGCAGCGAAATAGATATACCACTTTCCGTTTATGAAGTGTATTTCAGGCGCCCACACCCTATTCAAACAAAAAATCACCATGATCAAATAACCTTCAAGATGTTTCTTGGTATTTACTCTTTACTGTGGGGACCACTGCCTGGGGGAGACCATACAACTTTGGACTGGGCATGTTTCCAGCTGCTCAAGAACTCTGACTTGTATATCTTGATAGCACCTTGATCAAATAAATTAAAATGGTAATTAACGAGGTTATCTATTTTCCATATGTTTTTAATCTGGTACCTTCAGATCTTGCGTAGTAATAATGGCCATCATGAAAGGTAAACCATGGATCAGGACTGGCTTCTGTGAACATAGGGTTGTGGTATTGGCAGACACTGTCCACACCATTCAGTGCCAGAAGAGCACAGAATAGCGAACAAATCAATAACTGATTCATTGTTTGCTAATAAAGTAATGAAAAGTATTTTTGAGAAATTAATCGAATAAATGGTATAAAAGTTTTAACACATGTTTTTGTTCGCAAAAGTTATCTTGTTTTTGGAAAATTAATGATAAATGTAAAAATGAATCCCTGATTATGATTCTCATGGACAATATACGTGTGCATTTTAATAATTTTCCTAGATTACCAAATAAGTAAGCACATCCTCTCAACAATAACCAATTGAATTACATCTAAACTATTTTCCATTTTTCAAACATCCTCTATATTTTATTTAATTGAACCATGATAAATTTGATTTTAATACAAATGGATTGATGATATTGAGAGGGGTTTATCGCCGGCCTCTCATTTCTAAGAAAAATCTTTCAGTTATTAAAAATTAATATTTTGGAGGACTTATAGTAAACCAAAAGTCAGTCAAAAGTTAATTTCCATTTAAATTCAAACATGAATTCAGTCAGTGGTTAAAGCGTGGAGAGAGAGAGAGAGAGAGAGAGAGAGATAGAGAGAG
>JAQIXD010001447.1:0-14930 GCA_034699985.1 Minunthozetes semirufus
CATTGAATACAAAACAAAAACTTACGAAAAGTCAAAAACAATGAAAACAATTGCAAAACAAAACACATTTTCATTATATTTATTGAAATAAGAATTAATGAAAAATAAACTGAATTTCAATTAAGATTATAAAGAAATGAAACTCAATCTTAAAATATAAGGAATTTTATATAATTTAGTAAAAGTATTGTTTAACTTGAAATTGAATCTAAAAAACACATAAAATTAAATTAGATATTCAATTGCAAGAACCAAAGTTCATATCAAGACCCTGAAGTTAAAAATGATTTCTAATTGAATTTAAATTTAAGACTTATTCTGATAGAATTCATAAATTTTAATTAATTATAATTAATTAATTAATGTGATATAATTATTGGATAAACTGTGGCACTGGTGAATCTCTCCTTAATCTTACGCCAAATTGCATTTTCAGTGATGTAAATGAGGACATCTTTAGCATTGGTGCCGAACCAGAGGCCGACGAGTCCTCCGCAATAAACCAAATAATCGGTAAAAGTCATAACCGGTTCCTCAATATATTGAAACATAGGCTGAGTTGTGTCCCAAATAATTTTCTTTTAATAAAAATTACCATACACATTTTTTGTTTGATTAAACCAGTGTTCATTCCCACTGCTAGTTGAAAATTCGTCATATTTCCAGGAGTAGTTCAGATTTGATAGCAATCTTCAGGACATAAGTTACGACAATTTTGTCTTATATTCCTCTCATTTATCAGATTTTGAAAAATCAAAGTCTCTTTTATTGAACAAAACCTCCTATTCTTCTGTCCTTTAAATTCTTGGATCAGAATTAACTTATCGATGAAAAAATTCATATTTCAAGTTGATCATTTTGTTTGCAGGTCATTTAAAAAATATACCATTCTTTATTGCAATATTTATTTTCAAAATAAAAATTGCCATGGTAATAATACATTTCAATAGGCTATTATGAATGACATGGTAATATAAATTCAACTATATATAAATGATATAATTGGTTTTATATGAAAACCAATTATATTATACATAATTAGACGAAAAAGAGACTCTAAAATATTATAGTAATGTTTAAGAGTATAATCACTTTTCGGCACAGAATGGAGGAAATGTCAAATGATTTCGATATAAGACGTCCGCTGAAAAACTTATGGATTTTCTATAGATATGACAAAATCGGGGAAAATGTCGACTATAAAACCGGATTCGAGCAAAAGTTGAAGTTTTATTTTGTTAATATTTCACAGCTATTTATACTTTCTTATTATTTTCTATTGGTACTGTTGGATGACCAAGATCCTATCAGGAAAGTCGCCATTCAATTCGATATTTGTGTCCTTTTTGGAAACAAACCTCGATTAGTCAATTTTGCGTTTATATTCGCGTTAATTCTATCGATATTATTGTCATTAGTTTTAAATCACAGCAAAAGTTCAAACTATAATTGGTTTCGAGTTATCCAGGATTTCGGCAAAACTGAACTCAAGGACAGAGAATTCAAAAGGATCTTCACTAAAAAGGTGGTTAGTGTGGAAAAGATCCTGTTCCTCTCAAATTTTACACTATGCTATTGCGCCACATTTGTATTCATGGTGTTCCTGATAACCCATTACACCTCATTCTACATCTTTGCACTCACTTGGATAAAGGATATGGTGGTTATTTTTGTTGTCGTTTCAAACTACCATTGTAGTTTTTTCTACTTCTTCATTATACTGTTGAGATCCCAACCATGTCTCGGTGACTTAAAGTCTAAGCCTGGGCAGAGCCCGGATCCAGGCATGAAAGTATTGAGTTGCCTCAGGCAAGACTCAACTCACTTCCAGCAATACTTTTATTTGATTTTCAAATTAAATATTTTTATCTAATGATTTGATTCAAACAATTGTTTCATTGATTTCATTGAAATATTTTTGATAATCATTTGTCAATTGTTTATATTTAGTCAACTCTATTTTCAAGTATTTAATCTCTTCTCTCAACTTTGAATAAAATGTATTTTTAATATTTTGAATTTCGAGTAAATGGTTTATCACCACTTCTCTACTCTTTCTATTGATCCCATCCTAGACGGTCGTCGATGCTTTATGTCGCCAAGACATTTATGGGATCACTGCAGTATATGCTTCTATTGCAAGCTCAGAATCACTACGTCTAATAAAATGATCTCGAGGTCACTCCATAAAAGATCAATTTACAACATAAGAGTTGCTCACGCAATAATCGCAAACCTGAACAAGGTGATTTTGGAAATTCGCATGTTCAACAAGTTCTGGAAGAATTACACCATGGTGATTTATTATTGTATCACACCACTGAACTTGAGCATCCTAAACATTGCTATGAGCAATGAAATGAGCCAGTTATACAAACTGCTTGCTAATTTATCTTTGATATCCCTGTTAACTGTGGGACTGGTATTCAATTTGTTCACCTCTTCTATAAATAATGAATTCAACAAATTCTACAGAATTTCCCATAAATTTTATGCAAAACACAATTCATTACTGAATTTGAGGCAAAGATTCAAAATAATTAACCCAATGGAGAATTGTGGCGAAAGGCGGCGCCCGATTGGTTTCACCTGCGGTGAACAATTCGTGATCACCCGGCAAATAGCTATGCGAATGTTTATCGTGTTCTTCAGATATATTATGCTATCAAGAAAATTGACTGCATAATTAAAATTATCATTCACAATTGTTAATTAATTATCCAGCTCAAATCAATATCTTGATATATTTTCAAATAAAAGTGCTAAGAATTAATTAAAACTTTTATTTGTCTTGATTTTTGTTTTTCTTCCGATTAAGGGAATAGAAAAGAGGGAATTCTATCCAACACCTCAATAGGACCACCAGGATCTACCCTCTACAGGTAGCCCTTTTAGCCCCCTCACATATCTGTATTATCCAAGGTGATCAAACGCAATTTGTTCAAGGTTTGAAAATATCGTATCAGGACAGTTCATCGCAAGGACAGTTCATCGCAAGGACAATTCATCGGAAAAATAAACTAATAAGATTAAATTTACTGACCATATAGACATTCAAGCTGACCAATGTCCAATTTATTTTATATTGAAATTTTATCCAAAATATTTTACAAATATTTATGGTTATCTATGATAGTCTCCAGATATATTTTAACAAGACATTTTTTAAAATCAAATTTTTATTACCTCTGGACATTGGTTATTTATTAAAATGTTGCTTTTTTATTAGCTTCACTCAATGAAATTTGATCTAGCTTGGTTGTCATCTTTTGAAAGATACTTTGGAAACTACTTTGTATATCTCTTGGTTAGTTCGGTGTCGGACATATGATCGACTACCATTTGATCGAGATCCACCAAATCACCCGAGACCCCCAAAACCCCCCCAAAATAACTATTTTTGAACACTTTATTTTTTATTTTTATTTTTTGGTGGTGTTGGTTAGGTTAGTCGATCATATGGGAGTCGATCATATGTCATACACCCGGTCAGTTGAATTAATAATTATGTGAAAAACACAAAATATCATCAAAAATATCCTCTCATATAAAAATCTTTCAATTAGAATAAATCGGACATTGGTCAGTTAGTTAAATTTTCATATAGTAATTTTGCGATGAACCGTCCTTGCGATGAACTGTCTTTACGATGAATCGTACCAATCCCGAAAATATCTCTAATTTTTCTAAACCATATTTCTCCCATTATTGGCATTGACGTAATATCCCATTAGATAAGATTTCATGCAAATATGGTACACTAAATGGGATACTACTCACATAGCTTTGCCCGCTTCCATTTGTGATTGTTCTTTAACATAATAAGATTGGTGAATTTCAAGATGGAGACAAAGGAAAATTTGGCAAAACTATTCAGTGATTACAAAATCAAAGGACTGCCTGTGAAGAGGATTGAGATGAACCCGCTGAGTGACCAGGCTCGAAACTTCGTCACAAAGGCTATGCATGATATTTTTGGACCTGACATGAATATCGACCAAGATTTCTTCGATAGTATCTCTATCCTTTATCCCGCGCTTAAAGAGGATAACTTCAAGTTTGTCATGCTCTTTTTTCCACTACTAATCATCCTCGATGATTATTTCGAGCGATGCCCGCAAGGTAATTGCAAATAATTAGAAATAACCTAGTATTTTTGTGAAGCAACATCCGAGTAGAATTAACCATGCACTTTTTTAGATTACGAAAAATGGGTCAATTATTTGCAGGGTGGTCCTTGCCCTGGACAGGGTAAAGAAGAGGAACTGTACCTATTCACTTTAGAGGTGCGCGAGCAACTTGTGCCAAATCAAAAGTACTGGAGTGACACTCTGGACGCGGTTATTTCATGGGTCAAACTCTACCCGCAAGTGGAGCGGTATAGAAAGGGACTTGATATCATTTCTGACGCGGAAATGGTTAAGCTGCGGGTCACGGATGCGGTAATTCCCGCGATACTAATCATGATTGAAAACGACAGCGAACTGGAGGTCACCCCGAAGTTAAGGCAAAATAGTGACTGGATCAATTTCAACGAATATGTCTGCTATCATATGGCGGTTATTAATGACTTGTTTTCTCTGATGAAAGAGGTGAGGGATGGCCAGGCTACATTCAATTATGTTTATATTAAGATTAAGAACAATAATTTGAGTGTAAACGAAGCGGTTGACACGATTGTAGCCGAGATCATTCACTTTGAGAAAATGTTCCTAGAATGCGGTGATAGACTCAAGGCTCTGTCCAATGATAGCCTGTCCAAATATGTGGACACATCCATATTAGCAGCTTACGGAAATATGTACTGGTGCTCTATTTGCCCCCGCTACCATGGTGGTTTTGGCAAATTCTTCGATAATAACTTCTATTAATAATAACTTTTTATTCGACCACGAACATTTATTACAATTTAATAATTTAATGTTACTTGGTTAAATTTTCAATTTAAAACTGTGTATTCTTAAAAGATTGAAAATAAACTTTCTGCTTGCTAATAAAATGAGCACATTGAATGTCTTGATCTGAAAATAATAGGTTCACACGAATAAACCTTTACAAACAAACTATTACACCTAGCTAATTTCATGATAACATGAATTTAGAATTTCAATCATTAGGCTTGAAATAGGATTTAAAATAGAAGTTATAATTATTTATTTTTTTTGCCCATAACTACCTCTCTGTAAGGATATTGACTTGAAATCGATATCTTGTTAATATTTTAGTAGTTGAAAATCTGGACAATAATTTTCAATAAACTGATAATTCAGTGAATTTCGAATTAATTTAATCCAATGTTTGGTTTATTAAGTTTTTTGTTTCAATACTTTTATTATTTGATTTTGTTATCGATTTTCGTGTTTTTGTTATCAGATTATGTGAGAAATAAACGCTTCGATGAATTGATGGCCAAAATCCCAGGTCCGCCTCAAAAATATCCCTTAATTGGAAACTTGGACATGATCTTGTCAACACACATTAACCAATCAATCAATGGTACCCGAGTTTCTAGATTCTAGCCTTGCTAATTCTTTCTTAATTTCTAGTGTATACTCACTTTATTGACTCAATGTCTGTCATTTATGATGGTATTTACAAGTTCAAAGTTGGACCCAAACAGTTTGTAGTTATATATCGTGATGACCTTGTTCAAGTAACTTTTAAATTTAACATCAATTCACTAATTAAATGAGTAAAACTTGTTTCAGGATCTCTTGAAAAACAACTCCAATCTGAGAAAACCATTTGGTTATCAATATCTTCAGGATTGGTTAGGAAATGGTCTTCTTATAAACGATAATATCCCGGTATGGAAGCAAAGAAGAAAGTTATTAACCCCGGCCTTCCACTTCAAAATGAGCCAAGATAATAATCAAGTTTTCAATGAAAAGGCAAACGTACTTGTTAAAAAGCTCGGTGAATTTTCAGGGAAGGACAGCTTTGATCTTGGCCCGATCTTGCTCGCGTGCACTCTTGATATTTTATCAGGTGATTTTTCAGGCTTTCACCTTCATATGAATATAAAATTTTGATATTTCAGAGATTATTCTTAGACATCAAATAAATTCAATGCAAAACCAAAGCCTCGATTACTTCGATGCCGTCCATCGGATGGCCAAAAGATTTGTGAACAGAATCGCAAAGCCCTGGCTGTGGCCGGACTTCATATTTTACAGGACTTCTTGTGGTAAACAACAGATGAAAGACCTGAAAATACTTCGCGGGTTCACTCGAAAAGTGATTAACGAAAGGAAACAAAAATTATTGGCAAACAAACGAAACATTAATTTTGAAAATATCGACAAAAAGGAGAAAAGATTAGCGCTTTTGGACCTATTATTGGGATTACATCTCAAAGACAACTCACTCTCTTTAGAGGATGTTTGCGAAGAAGTGGACACTTTTATGTTTGCTGGACACGACACTTCTGCACTCTGTCTTACCTGGACATTATATCTACTAGGTAAAAATCGAACTGGTATAATATGAATTGAACCAGTTGAATTTTTAAGGTTTCCACCCTGAGATACAGCAAAGAGTGGAGGAAGAGTTGGGACAATTTGTTTCAAAAGATGATGATATTAGCATTGATGACATCAAACAATTTACTTACTTAGAAGCTGTCATAAAGGAGTCGTTGCGCATTTACCCGCCTGTGCCTTTAATTTCCAGAAAGGTAACTAAGGATATTAAGCTTGGTGATTACACTATTCCTAAAGGAGTGTCTTTGCACATTCCAATTTTGAGCCTTCATAGAGATGCAAGACATTTTCCTGATCCACTCAAGTTTAAACCAGAGAGATTCCTTCAAGACGAGCATCCAAGAAGTCCATTCTGTTTTGCCCCCTTCTCAGGAGGGGCTCGCAATTGCATCGGACAGAAATTTGCGTTCAATGAAATCAAAGTGATTTTGGCCAAAGTTTTGCTGAATTATTCATTCGAGTCATTGGAAGACAGGAATGATATCATTGTTTTCAACGGAATCGTTTTGAAACCTCTAAATGGGATTCAAATGAGAATAAAAACGAATAAATAAATGATAATTATTTTGAAATTTCAATTAAATTCAATTTGCTCTTGGACATGGATTCGTTTCTTTCCTCTAATAGAAATAAACATGATAATTTAATGTTAATTCTTAGGTTCCTAAACTAAGCTTTGTTATCGATCTTATGATAATTAATTTGGTGTTAAAAATGATGAAACTGTAGTCCGAGTGAATCTCTCCTTAATCGTTCGCCAAATTGAATTTTCAATGAAATAAATGAGGACATCCTTAGCACTGGTACCGAACCAGAGGCCAACGAGTCCTCCGCAATAAACCAAATAATCGGTGAAAGACATAACCGGTTCCTCAATATATGCAAACATGGGTTGAGTTTTGTCGTAAATAATTTTCCTCTCATAATAATTACCAAGGAACCTTTTTGTTTGATTAACCCACCATTCATTCCCACTATGTATTTGGAAGGGTTCGACTCTCCAGTGGTAATCAATTTGAAGGCAATCTTTAGGGCATAAGTAAAGACATTTTTCTCTTAAATTTTGTCTTTCAATCAGAACTTCAAAAATCAAAGACTTATTGAAAGAGCAAAAAGTGGTCTCATTTCTGGAATTAATATCCTCTAAGAAAATGATATTATCGATGAAAAGTGGTATACAATTGAATTTCTTTAGACTATAATCTTGCAAACAATTTCGAAAGCACTGGGTTTGAGAGTTGGCATTAAATGTCTGTTTATTACTCTCATAATTATTACACTCTCCGTAGGGTTGACTCAAATATTGTCTTAAATTCAGTTTTAAATGAATCGTTATGTTTTTATGCAGAGATATACTTGGTAAGTCGATGTTTCTCATTTGTAACTCATTTGAGCTAGGTAATTTACCCTTGTGGAACAGTAATTCCTTTATAAAATTATTAGAGTCTTCTTAAATTGCGAAATTCTGTAATAATATTTGGCTTTGATTAATTGATAAAGGTACAATTTTTTCTAATCAACTTACATAATTATTATTATCTTTCACTTTTTCTTGAATTGAATAGGTTAAATAAGTGTGAATGATATAACTTTCAATCGAGTTTGAATGTTCAACATGATAATTTAACATAAAAATAGACTGGATTTTCGCGAAGAAAAACATTTCCAAAGATTGTTTATAATCTTTGTACATATAATCAAGATAATTCTTATGTTCTAATAATAGGCTAGATGGCTTTGAGCAAGGGTCATTATAAATATCGTGTATTACAAAGCGATTCCATTCCAAGCAGGATAATGAGCTTGTGTTACTTGAAATATATGGACGGTTAAAAATCAATTTATTATTATCATATGGAGAATATTTTAAAGATAGAAAAATAGGATAATTATCAAGTTTATCACTAATGAAATCTATCCTGAAAATAGTTTTGAAGGAAATTAATTCAAAACTTTCTTCGGCAAACATCTTGATTAACAAAATTCCACAGAAGAAAGAAATCATTAACTAGATAAATAATATATTAGAATAAAAATTCAAAATGTTAAGATATCTAATACCTTGATAGTTTTCCTGAAATTTTTGAGTGAAAAATATCTCCAAAATATTTTGACATAATTAATAATTATCCTTACAACATGAATTTTTAGCATGTTTATTTCAATGTGAAATAAGATGCAAAATAGAAGCTCCAAGATATTGCTCCCATGCCATAGACTTAATATACCAGTTATATTTATTAAAAGTGTGAAAAATGTCAATTTTGGAATAAAAATGATCTTGCTATAGCTTTTACTTAATTTGAATGAGTAATAAATATCTAGTGTTATTGAAACCATTGAATTTTCTATCCGCTGTATATTATATTTGTAGAAATGACAAGATTGCAAGCATCTTGTGTTGCAAATTTTATCAAGTTTATCATTAAATTCTTTAATTTTTGATTCAAGAATAGGTGAACAGAATTTGAAGGCAATATTGTTATCGAGGAAAACAGTGTAGAGATTGTGTTCATTAGGAATACATTGAATTCTATTGATATATCCCTCGAAATAGCATTCGTTAAGGCAATTAAATCGAGTATTATTCCCATAATCAAGACAATCTTGATCATAAGGTTTGCCAAGTTTTATGAACTCGTATTTACTGATTAAAACAATTTTGTTATTATTTTCAGATTCTTCATCATTGAAAATGATTTCATAACCTCTTGTCAAAGTCGGTAAATCATTCACTAGGTGAATTATCATTTTTCTTTTCAAATGTATATTCCTCCTTATTTAAACGATTGAAAGCAGTATTCAATTCCTTAATAATAATTGAACTAATTCTGTAATCTTGAAAAATTTTTCCTCCTAAATATGTGCGACAATTTCCAAAAGGGGATAATATTCCCAGTGTTTCAACAAATTGTGAGCAATATTTGTCGTCAAATTCATTATCAAATAAACATTCATAATGTTTACCATAAAACTTTTCCATATCATAAGTTCCCTGAATACTCAAATTTTTATTCTCCATTATATTTATGCTTGCTGAAAAGTTTTTCTTTGAATTGAACTGAAAGTATCTTAGAACTAGCAAGAAGACATCATTTGATAAACATTTATATATCTTCAGAGCGTTTTCCGCCGCTTTATTTCCAAGATCAGCCATAATTTCAGAGACATTTTTAGAGCAAAGTTTGTAAGATTCATCTTGTTCAAACCTTTCAATATAAAAATCTCGATAATAATGGGAATATTTTGAGCCAAAAAAGATTTCTTCGAAGTTATGTTCATTACATACAGTTATCGCCGGATATTCATTGATTGATATCTTGTTATTAATTCTCTCATATTCTTTGTACTCAAATGAGACTTCGTAGGAGAATCTAAAGTAATCATCCAGCAATAAATATACTTGATAAAACAATACTGGAAGTGTAATGAAAACAAAAAATCTCTTCCATTTAAAATTCTCTAATTTTACCAAGATATTCTTGATAAAATTGAATATGGGTATGAATTTAATTTTAATATAATTGATTAATTCCATTTGCGAGATAAAATTGATGAAATTATTTGAAAGACTCAATATTTTTCGTATAAATATGTTCATATCGATGAACGACAGTCCAAACCAGAGGCCAAACAAACCCCCGATGTTTGACATGAATTCTGTGAAACTCTGTCTTTCTTCTGCTCGATAACTCATTTCTTCAATATTTGTTCGATTGATTGTAAGCTTAATATCATTTGTTTCTTCCGATTTCTTGTTATCAAGACTATAGAATAATATATCTTTATTGCAGTTAATGATACAATTTTTGTTACAAATATTTTCATCGATTATATTCTTGGTCTCATTCTCACAGATTCTATACAATTCTTGACTCGAATTTATTAAAATAAAATTTTCATATTTGAATGGATTCGGTAAACAACCAATACTTCTATTAAAATGCAATTCAACGCAATTATAATAACACTCTTTCCAGAAATAATTGCCTTAATAATTATTTTAATAAATCATTAGTTTTATAATTTTATGAAGGTTACTTACTATTACCTATGCACTTTTTCATGTGAGGCGTCGAAAGTAAATGAAATGAGGTTTTCCTGATTTTTATCTCTGAATTGACACCTCTTCTATTCAATAAAAGGGAAGAATGTCTTGTTTTGAATTCATTGTGATTATTTTCCTCGATCATAAAATATAGTTCCGTGTCACCTTGTTCAGTGGTTGGAATGTTAAATAAGGGCTTATGCTTTAGAACAATTTGGATAAAGTCATTGTCTTTGAGATAAATATTGCGATTATTTGAGAGAAGTTTATAACAAATACCAAACTCTTTGTTTCCATAAATGCTTCGTTGATTTTCAAATGTTTCTGAACAATTTGAAATTTTAATTTCTGCTTTCGCATTCAAATGAACATGGCCAAAACACTCAAAGAATTCATTTGCTTCAAAAGTTAATTTCAGTGATTCACTGTGATTTAATTTCAAAAACCTTCCAATTTTGTTACTCAAGAAGTACTTTCTAAATTGATTGAATAAAATAAAATGAACAAGGAGAATGGAAAATTTTTCATTACCGATTTTTTGGAAAAACTCCCCTCCAACTATCATCACTTATATTAAGCATGGTTAAAACCTTTCTTTCATCGAAGAATACATTACTTTCAGTACAAACACTAATGTCTGGGAAACGGATGTCATGTTTATTATCGGAAACAATTAGTTTATAATTGTATTCAAAACTCAAGTAATTTATAGTCAATTCAATTGAGTTATAGAATAACAACAGAAAACACAATAACTTCACAAACCATAGAAAATATAGCTTTCTATATCTGGTATTTGCATTGGTAACTTTTCTCTTAAATTTACTCATCAAAATAATCAAATAACCATGGAAAATTGTGAACAAATTCACAAGAAACAAAAGACAGCTAGTCACTTTTAATTTAAGTCCGTTTAAGAAAAATTTCAAAGATTTCACCAATTTTTTAGCGAATTCACCCATTTTCAGAAAATGACCTTGCTTAAAAATAGAATAGGTGTCACATAAGAAGATACTAATCTATGTTTTGAAATTAAAATAGGTGATCATTTTCTTGAATGCTGATTATAATGTGTTACACCCTTAAGGGCAAACCTGTTACACCTAGATTGAAATTTGCAACTGTAGTTTTATTGATTGGAATAAAACATAATTAAATCAAAATCAATATGTATTCTTATTTTATAATGCTAATTAAAAAAAATAATTAGAATTGATTGTGCTAGAAAAATGAAATTTTGTTATTTAATTAAATTAATGGATAAACTATTGTGGTCCTGGAGAATTTGTTTTTGATTTTGCTCCAAATAGTATTATCAGTTATATAAATGAGGACATCCTTAGCACTGGTGCCGAACCAGAGGCCTACGAGTCCTCCGCAATAAACCAAATAATCGGTGAAAGACATAACCGGTTCCTCAATATATGCAAACATGAGTTGAGTTTTGTCCCAAACAATTCTCTTTTCATAATAATTACCACCTTGTTCAATTATTTGATTAGTCCACTCTTCATTCCCGTTGTGAATAATAAATGATTTGCTTTTCCAGTTGTACTCAATTTGTTTGCAATCTTCTGGACATAAGTTATGACACTTTTCTGTAATAATGTCTTTAAGACCAAGAGTTGTATTAAATGAACAAAAATTGGTTACGTTTTGACCAATAAATTCGTTTTCATAGATTAGATTATTAATGAAAAGCGGTCTACAATTGTATTTCCTTTGACTATAATCTTGGAAACAGTTTCTAATGCATTCAGTTTGAGAAACAGCACCAAATGGCTGTCCATCGATCTTATAGTTAATACACTCTCCATATGGTTGACTCAAATACGTTCTCGAAGTCACCATCATATTTATTGTGATATTTTTAGAATAAGATTGCTTATCTTGGTTTACGAGATAATCAATTTCATTTTGACTGTACATTTGAGCTTGGTGAATACTTATTTTTATTGCATCAAACCCATCTATATAGTATAGTTCATTATCATTGGATAGCTGTTCGAAAATTACCTTGATAAAATCAATTAGTTTTAAACAAGTTAGTAAATTGGGGAAAACGAATTTAGAGAGACTTCTTACCAAGCTTGAATATTTTTCAATTTGTTGAAAGGGTATAATGAGGGAAGTCGTGAATTTTGTTGAATCAATTTCTATTTGACTGATGCGAAAATTTATAGAAAAATTAACCAAGGGCGATTTATGACTTCTGAATAGTTGATCAAGATAATATTGTTTTTCTAGTAACTTGGTGCTATTGACACATTGATGGTTCTTCACAAAGTTGAAAACATCCAAAAACTTATCCGGGCATTTAAGTAAATCGTCTTCTTCCCCGATTACATTGTCAATTAAAGCATGGAAATTTAACTTGTCGAATTCTAATGAGATAAAAGGTGGATATTTATCAAGATTATCGGTAATTAAATAAATTCTGGTTAATGTTTTCATCAAAATAAAATTGATGCTTTCATCTATTAACATCTTGATTAATATAGAGCCACATATGATAGAAGCAATTACCTAGTTATGAAAACTTTAAAATAATTTTTTTTGTTATTAACTAAATTACCTTGATTAATTTTCGAAAATACGATAGAAATTTGAAGTAATGAATATTTCTGATTCTGTATGAATAATATCTGATCAATGAAACTTTTATCAATTTAAACATATTTGCTTTGAAAATAGTTAGCATGAGCTCCAAAATATTGCTCCCATGCCATAGACTTAGTATTCCAGTAATATTTATCAAAAGATTAAAAGCGGTTAACTTTGGCATATAAATAAACTTTGATGAAATTTTTATTCAAACTAAATCTGTAATCAATATATCCTTTTGGACCTTCTTTTAATGTAATTGTATCTATCTCATATGTTGAATAATGGCAGGATTTGATGCATTTTTTGTTGCAAATTTTATCAAGCTCAATATTGAAAATATCAACTTCAAACACCAGAGTGGGTGAACAGAATTTGAAGGTAATATTGTTATCGAGGAAAACAGTGTAGAGATTGTGTTCATTTGGAATACATTGAAATCTATTGATATATCCCTCGAAATAGCATTCGTTAAGACATTCAAATCGAGTACTATTCCCGTAATCAAAACAATCTTGACAAAGCTATTATGTTTCGAATTTTCAATCGAAGAATCATCATCATCAAATTTAGCATCAAAAGGTTCTGTAAAAGTGGGCAACGATTTGCTGGAGTGAATCATCATTTTTCTTTTCAAATGAAAATTCCATAATTTTGTTTTTCGCTCCAATAAATTAGCTAGTACAAATTCGGAAAGTAAAATAGTGTCCGTCGAAAATTTCTCAAACAAATAATTTCCCCACAAATATGTTTGACATTTTCCAAAAGGGGATAATATTCTGAGCGTTGGTTTAAAATTTTTACAGATAACTGGAATATCAGTTTGATTTTCAGCATAACAACCAAATTGTTTACCATAACATTTTAGCTCATCAAAAGTACAGACTCTAACTTTAAAGCGTGTTTCACCCTGAATCACTAATCCTTTTATCATTTTGTTCAAAGTTCTTGATATTCATTCTTATTAAAGTCGAATTTGAAGTGCATTTTGAATTTTATTCGACTTTAATAATAGTTTTTAATTTATGAAACATTTAGTAATAAAATGAATATCAAGAACTTTAAAAAAATGATAAAAGGATTAGTGATTCAGGGTGAAACACGCTTTAAAGTTAGAGTCTGTATATATTAAATAGAAATTGGATGAAAAGAAGAATCAGATGAGTCTTGAGATCTTAATAGTATCCGAGAACCTTCAGATTATCTAAAATTAATTTCTTTGATCATTGACCAGGTTCAATCTAGCTAAAGTTATTCTAAGAACTAAATTTAATAATAAAATAAATTTGTTCGGCTCTTTATGACTCCAGGATAAATGTTTTAATCTTTTTATACTAATCGTGACATTGTTTTCAGAGCATCCGTTTGATATTGATTTTACCCATTTCTGGAGAATATAAAAGCTCAGGGAAATTGAAATTTTTGATGTAAAGGATAATTCAATTAGACCATTTATTAAAAGAGGAAAAATATTGTTTCCAGAAATTATTTTTCCGAGAATTAATTTGATATTGATTTTTGTCATTTACAAGATAATCAAACTCAAACGTATTGACATAAAAATTTAACATTAATTTAAACTTAATATATTAATAGTATTTGTGTTCTAATAAAATATAACGAATTAATGATTAAAATACAAATTATATCAAAAGTAAAACCAAAATTGCTTTTATTTATAGACACAATAAGAGCTGTAAATAACACAAGAATTTGTAATACCGGGTGGTGCAAAAAGTCGCGCGTTAATATTGCGGGGTTTAGCATACCTTGCCGTGCCGAGCCCATTGCCAAAA
>JAQIXD010001448.1:0-14916 GCA_034699985.1 Minunthozetes semirufus
TCTCCGATAGTTTTGAACAAATTCTCAGAGTTTTAGACTTATATTCAAATAATTTGATTCAAACGTTGAATTTGATGTCAGAAACTTTTTTCAGTGTTTTATCACATAGTAAAGTAAAACCCATTTATTAATAAAAATTTGTAGAAAAAAATATGTCAACTTACCTATCCCAATTTATTGTATCCCCATCTGGACATGAGCATTTGTATCCATTGTCTAAGCTTTCACATGTTAAACTACCTTTCTCATCACAAGCTTTGATACCGGATTCAACTTTATTGTTAATATCAAAATATTTGCAGTAATCCTTTTTGTCACATAATGGTCCACTGTAAAACTTATCACAAACATATTCATGAGTTTCTTCCTCATCAGAAGTTCCATAACAAGATTCAATATGGCTGTTTGCCAATTTTCGAGCATTGACACAGGGATCACCAAAATTTATTAACTTGATAAGAATATTGGTGTCAGTGGGCTCTGATGTGAACGAGGGCAATTTGTATTCAACTTTGAAAACCAGCCTAATTAAGGTGGTGTTTTGTAATTTTGGAAAATTGAAGGAAATTGCCTTGGTGAAATTTGATTTATTGTAATCCACGGATGTAGTGTACACATTTAAACTTTGACCAAGTTCGTCAACAATTTGTGGTATCACATTGAAGTAGTTGAAAGACTTATCGTCGGTTCCGATTATTTGAATTTTCGCATCAGATGTCCGCAATAATTCTGAATATTTGACCCAGTTGCTTGATATGAAATCAGTGGCATAAGAATTAACCTTGCTTGAGACTATTTTTTCAATAACATTAATTTTAATTTTTTTCCTCAAATTATCATGGTAATCTTACCTGATATTTCAATTCCTTCTGCTTTCTTACTAATTGTGCTTCGTCCAAAAGTTTTCCACTGTTGTGTCCAATCAATTGTGTCCATTTTATTTTTCTTGAATTTCAAAGGGTAGGCCATTTGATCAAGGAAATTCAAAGATTTAATTGGGGTTGTAGGTGGGTCTATTGGTTTGACTGAAATAGTAATTTTCAAATTTGGGTCAGATACTTTATGGAAGTCAACAATGATGAATTTCAAAGTTATCTTGTTTGAAACAATGGCAATTATTTCAGATAATTTAAAATTAATCTTCTCAGTTTTGGTGTTAAGTCTCATTATTCTGTTTTCTAAAGCCTCTCCGTTGTTCAATACTATATCAAATGCAATTGTTTCAGGTGATTCAATTTCTAATTCAACTTGATAATCATTTTTGTGTAAGTCTAATGTTTTTGTCTCAATAGTTGCATTCTTCAAATCCAAATCTTCAGTCTCAGTTCCACTTTTTGTTTTAAATTGTTTTGCGTTTATTGTTGCCGCAATTGCATATTCCTCTTGATATTCGACTTCATCGTAATATTTTGATCCAGGTGCGGTGAAATCGTCATATTGGACTAGGAGTAAAATTAAATTAGAAAACTTGAATGAATTGGCCTATCATATTTTAAATTTATAACTCACTTCTGAGATGTTTCAATCCTACAATAGATTCTTGTTTCATTCCAATATTTATTTGAAATGCACCTAGTTGATCTAATGACAGATAATAACTGCATTCCATCCAATGTCCCTCAAAATAATCTGAATATCGTTCTGAAATTATGTCATATGTGTTGCCGAATTCCACCCATGCATCTGGTGCAAGCCTCGTTTTAGAAGACCAGTATTTGAAAGTGACATGGTACACATTGTATTTGTTCTTAATTTTATCAATCAGAGTTTGTGGGATTTTCCAAATAATATTATCCGTCGTATTTCTCAAATAGAAAAACTCATTCACGTCATTGCTTTCCGGTGCCGGCCATCCCTCAGATACAAGTGTCCATCCATTTGTGTTGTAAACAAACTTATCATCTAGATGAAAAAAATCCTTGAATTAATTTTAGAATTAAACATGATATTTTTAAAGTGCACAGAGTATATCAATAAAAAAAGAACACTATTGTTTTAGTGTTGAAATCACCTTGGTATGCTTTGCTTGATAGAAAGCAAAGGGCAAAAACTAAAAACAATTTCATTGCGCTGTGAATACACTATAACTTAACACAAAGCGCAGTCTTCAACGTATAATACAAAATAAGTGATAATTAATAAACTGATTGATCTTTTATATCCCTTTAATAGGAATTCGAAAGCTTTTGAAAGTCAATTATTTTGCGATAATATCGTAGAGAATATAATCAATCGATTATTTCACTCAATTTCATAGCACTTGAAATTCAATTGTATTTAGTCATTGAATTCTTCTGAGTTAATGATAATTATATTACGATTGCAGTAAAGTATTGGAAATAATTGAGAATTTAAAGGGTGATATCAATAAGATTAATGAGTCATTTTCGGTTAATTATTGCATAAATGTCATCAATTGTGTCTAAAACTCTTAAGTGTATAATTTACTCATTTTCTTGAAATTGTTTCAATAAAAATGGGTTTATTTCAAACTTATTTTGTAACAATTTTTTTCTGAATACTATTCATTTGAATCTAATTAAAATGAAACATGTTAAACAAGATGCTTTTAGTTTAAGATAATGAATAACTTGAGAAATTGAAACTATAATTACGTAAATTTAAACAGGACAGTTTATCTCAGGCATTTTCATATCGCCAGAAAATCGCCAGAGCATATTGAGCATTATTTTGTGCGCAGATAATATAGATAAGATATCCAAGAAACCATCCACTTATAGTATAACCAAATAATTGGTGAGAATAGAGTATAACAAATGAAAAACTCTTAATAAAATCACTAATGAATTGAAAATCTCAACTTTATCAGTCAACTAGTAAATGTCAATAATTTATTCAGGTTAATTTTGTACCCAATTTTACAAGAATTGACGATTAGAGAGTCCCTGGTTTTTCTCTATCATTTTATCACTCATTAAATCCCTTAAAAATTTATGGAGCAATCAAATACTTCCCTAATTTTCATGAATAAGCTAATCTTGGCAATCCCTGTTATATAGCAATATGATAAAACTTTGAAAATTTGAAAAATGCCAAAGTTTGCCATTTGAAGCAATTCATGTGATTGATTAGTTATCAGATCTACATTTATTGATAAATTACTTTTCATATTTGAAGTTTATGCCATTAGATAAATGAATTCTTTTATAGATATACTGGGAATTGATTTTCATTCAATAGCCATAAATACCCATGTCGGCAATGAATTAGTATAAAAACGAAAGTTTTCTTTCATTTAGTCTTTTATTAAATCAATTAAAAATGTTCAAAATCGGTGAGATATACAACAATAAACATGATCAAATTAAATTTTAAACATTTTCTTTCCTTTTTGAAACAGTTTCTATTGTTGTTATTCTTCAAATTATCACTCAGGCAAAATTTGCTTTGGCGAAGTGCCCATATCCGGAAGATTTAGGAGATTGCAATTGTGATGAAACCTCAAATACTTTAATATGCGATAAGCCTGGTCTTCCTGAATTGAGCGCTGAATACAAATTTGCTCGAATTGAACTAACTAATTCAAATGCAAATGGAGAAAAATTCTTCAAGAATGCAAAAACAGACATTTTGGTTGCTGAAAATGTCGACTATGGTATTTTTAAGAAATTCCCACTCGAATCAGCAAAAGTTATTCAGAAGATAATTTTGATCAATGTTGATAAATTTGATTTTAACGATTTTATCAGTAATCAATGGACAGCTTTGAATTATCTACAAATCGAAAATTCGAAAATTGGAAGTTTAAGTGGAAAACTAGATAAACTCGCTAATTTGAAAGAAATACATCTCAATGGCGATGAAATTGACAAGGTCTTAATTAAGGATTTGAAAAAATTGACAAGCTTAGCAACTATTGATTTTTCAAATAACAAGATTTCACAAATTGACCCAGAAAGTGTAACATTCAATTCTACTAGTAAAATACAATTTGATTTAAGCCGAAATTCACTCACTTCAAATGTAATTGACAAGATTACTTTCGAAAACGGAGTTAAAGAAATTGATGTTGATTTGAGTGGAAATAAGCTAGACACTTTCGAAAAATTGGAGAAATATTCTGGAAAAAAAGTTAAAATTGATTTAACGGGAAACCCAATTGAATGTACTTATAATGACGTCGAATGGGTTTCTAAAAACACTGAGAAATTTACAAATGTGTTTTCTAATGTTGAATGTTCAAACTTTCACAAGAAACTTTTGCATATGATGCTTTATGATTTTATGTCTTTACAAATCAAGGTTAATTATATGAAAATTGGAAACTTTGATGGGAAACTCAATTTTACAGAAGGTAATCCATGCCATACCTATCAATGTCATATCAATATAATTTCAATTGAATATTATCTTTAGAAAATGGAATCAGCATTTGTGTTGGTGAATCTACAAATGTAGTGGTAAATTTTAATTTAAATTAAAAATTTCTATATCATTAATTCTCAATCCACAGATTGATGACAATTGCAAAAAATGTACTGTCTCAAAAGATATTGCAAAAAATCATAAGGAATATAAAGAATGTGTAATGGATTTTTCGAATATCTTGAACAAAGAGGTTATAACTGTCCATATTCTTGGACCTGGAGAAGTAAATTTCAAAACCTGATTTTCGCATGATGATTCATTTTAATAATTATTTTACCAGAATAAAATTTCGACAGCTGATTATAGAATGGCAGATTTTTATAATATGAATGAAGCAAAATCGGTTTCGATTATTATGAACCATGATACGAGATTGCGCATAATTTTGGATATTAAATTCACCAAAACAAATTCACTGTTTTTCCCCGAGGAAACTAATAAAGAAAATAACATTCACTAGAATATTGAAATAGTGTCAAGTTGAATTGAAAGTGAATTAAAATTAATTGTATCATCCATTTCATGTTCAAATTAAAATTTAATCAAATTGAATCAAGTTAATGAAAAACCACATTTTATTTGAATAAAATATTTGATGAATTATTGAATCATTTTTCCTTTATATGATATAATATTAGATCAGAGAACACTCAATAAATCAACTTAATTATTTTTGAACAAGCTCAGTTTTTTCAATTGATTTAGACGAAAGTATTCAATTAAAACTACAAAACATTGGTACTTGGATATTATTGAAATGAAACTTTTCATGGATTTAGTTATCCAACCACTGCACCAGTGGTAAGATATGAGTTTACTCTTACAGCTCTTTTAAAGTTTTTACATTTTACCATTACTAGAGGTACAGGTAAATTGCATCAGAGTAAAGATTTGAGGTTTTATTTATCCTGAAATAGCTCCATGAGATTTTGGAAAAATTTTTGTGAAAAATCGGCAAAAATTGACATCCCCCTATGGAAAAGTCAGCAATGGCGGACTGTTTTGCGATTTTGTCCATAATTTCAATAGATTTTGTTTATTTAATTGAATTTATGTTATATTTAACTCAATTTAAACTGAATTTATCTTTTAAGCTGCGGTAGGACCAGTATTTTAGAACAAATTGGCGGAAAATTGGCCATTTTACCCTCCCTTAAACACCCTTGAGATTTTTCTTATTAGGTTTCGCACGACAAAAATAACTTGTTTTATTGATAAGAATTCTATTTGTTGTTTATTCTTGAATTGACCTCAAATTCCGATGTTGTCTATAAATAGGTATAAAAACAAAATTTTGTTACAATGTTTTTTATAATCATTAAAAATGCAGAAATTCGGTGAGTTTTATGTTCTTGTAATTTAATTTTCATTTCAAAAGTATTTCTTCAACGAGTATTTCTCAATCTTCAATCATTTAGGAAACTGAATGAATAATTGATTTTATTTTGTTTATCCTGTTTCACAGTTTTCATTCTTGTAATTATTCAATTATTGCACCAAGACACAATTGCTCTCAATTGTCCCTATCCGGAAGAATTGGGAGATTGTAATTGTGATGAAAGTTCAAACTCAATGATATGTGAATCGGATAAACTTCCAGAAGTGACCTCAACAAACAAGTTTGATCGAATTGAACTGAAAAATTCAAAGACGAACGGGGATAAATTCTTTTCAAATTTAACCACCAAAATTTTGATTGCCGATAAAATTGATTACGACGTACTCAAAGCAATTCCGAATGCATCATCCCAAGTTATCGAGCGCTTTATATTGAGTAATGTTAATAAATTTGATCTTGCTGATTTCTTGGCTAAACCATGGTCAGCGTTGACTTATCTACAAATTGAAAATTCAAAAATTGAAAGTCTAGTTGGAAAACTCGATAATCTTGCCCAATTGGAAGAAATTCATCTCAACGACGATGATATTGAAAAGATTTCGCTAAAGGATCTAGAAAAATTGACAAGTTTGGAAACTGTTGATTTTTCAAATAACAAGATATCTCAAATTGACCAAGATAGTGTTTTATTCAAGACTTCAAGTATTAAATTTGATTTAAGCCGGAATTCACTCTCTTCGTATGTAATTGACAAGATTACATTCAGCAATGAAAATTCCATTATTGATATTGATTTGAGTGAAAATAATCTAGACTCTTTCAAAAATTTTGAAAAATATTCCGACAAAAATATTAAAATTGATTTTACTGGAAACCCAATTGAATGCAATTTTAATGATGTCGAGTGGGTCTTCAATAATACTAAAAAGTTTGCAGGAATGTTCACTAATGTTGAGTGTACAAACTACCACAAAGATCTTTTCAATATGAAGCCCTACGATTTTACAGATGGTCCCACTACTCCCCTACCCACTTCAACACTTGCAACTACATCAACATTGAATCCTAATGTTACCTCAACACATAACATTACAGTAACGAAGAATAGCACTATACCATCCACAGCAACCAAAACCCATCCCACTGTTCCATCCACAGCAGCCAAAACCCCTGCCACTGTTCCTTCCACAGCAGCCAAAACCCCTGCCACTGTTCCATCCACAGCAGCCAAAACCACACCCACTGTTCCTTCCACAGCAGCCAAAACCCCTCCCACTGTTCCTTCAACAGCTTCCAAAACCCCTCCCACTGTTCCTTCCACAGCAGCCAAAACCCCTCCCACTGTTCCATCCACAAAAGCCAAAACCCCTACTACTGTTCCACCTGTTACGAAACCAAATATTACAGGTACAACAGACAAGTCCTCTGCAACAAGCATGTACAGATTAACTTCTGGGAAGATTTCATTAGGATATTCAAAAGAAAATATATCAAGTAATTTTATTAAAATGAAAATTTCATGTTAAGTAAATTCAATTATTCCAGTTCTCCTGAAAATATGTATCTTCGCAAATGAACAAGATTTAAAGGTTGGTTATCTCAAATCATTATAATATTCATTAAATCAATGATAAATCAAAAATTTATGCAAAATATTAATGAATCAAACTTGATAGAAAGCAAAGATAGATAAAAACAGATGTTCAAATTGTGGAAAAGGATCAACATCAAATGTATCTAGCGAATGGAAAAATTGCCCTGATTTTGAAAAACAACAATTAAAAGAAAGTGAATTTATTTCATTCTATTTTTCAAATCAAAATGATCAATCAGTGAGTTCATAAAAATAAATTGAATTATAAATATTATTTTCATAATTAAAATCATAATTTATTAGGAAATATGTGATGGGTCGTTAAAATTAGCAAATTTGCATTTGAAAAGTAATCAAATACAAAAAATAGCATTTAATGCCACAACAGATGAAGACAAATATGAAGTTAAATTTGATTTGACCTTGTCTAAAATATCCATGGAATTTAATCGATAATTATAATTTAATTTAAAAAATATTTTATATAATTATAAAGCTTAATTGATAAAATTATTCTATTTTATCTATCAAAAAAATTTAATTATATAAATATTTTTCATTCTAATTTCAATTGCTCAATCTATAAAAACAAAATTTATAAGTCATTTGTTTCATTAAAATCTACAAAATGTTTATTTCATTAGAAATGCGATTTCAATACAATGCGATTGATTTCCGTATAAATTGATTCGTGAAATGTCTCCGATTAAAGAAATTTCATTATTATTATTATCTATAATTTAGCTTATGTTTGACTCGAATAATGCTTATCTATAATTGTTCGATGTATTTGGATATTTTTCTCAAAGGAAAATAATTTCAATTATCTATATGTTTACAATTCTAGGAAATGTTTGCTTTTCAATAGATATTAATTTCCAATTATGTCATCAATAAATAGGTATAAAAAAACATAATACAAACAGGTATATTTTATTTCTAATTGTTTCTTCAAATCAATAAAAAATGCTGAAAATCGGTAAGTCTAAAATACCTTTATTATCTAAATAAATTATTCCAATTATATTCAGACAAGTTTATTTAATATGAAAATAAACAAAAAAATATCATGCTATAATTTTAATGAATTTATTTTTCTTAAAGTATTCAAACTTAAAACTGAGGTTAATTATATTTCTCTTAGTTTCACTCCTTGTTATTCTTCAACTACTAAACCAAACTTCAATTTCTCTTAAATGGCATCACCAAAAGGACTTATTTGCTCTCAACTGTCCATATCCGGAGGATATGGAAGGGTGTACTTGTGAAGAATCCCCGACCATTTTGCTATGTGGATCCGATATTCTGCCAGAACTGAGCAAAAAATATAACTTCGCTCGAATTGAACTGACAAATTCAAAGTCAAACGGTGACAAATTCTGGAAGAATGTAAAAACAGATATTTTGATAGTTGAGAAAATTGATTATGAAATTCTAAAATCAATACCAAGCACATCATCTCAAGCCATTAAAAGACTGATTTTCAATAATGTTGGTCAATTTAATCTTGCTGATTTTGTAGGTAAAAACTGGTCGGCTTTGAATTTCCTACAAATTGGAAATTCCAAAATTCAAAGCTTTGATGAATCACTCGATAATTTTTCCATATTAACTGAAATACACCTTAACTTCGATGGCATCGAAAAGCTCATTATCAAGAACTTTGAGAAATTGACTAGCTTAAATATTGCTGATTTTTCAAATAACAGGATATCTCAAATTGATCAAGAGAGTTTAACATTCAAGACAATTAATCTTACATTTGATTTAAGCAAAAATAAACTCGATTCAAATTCAATTGACAAGATCACATTCAACAACAGAAATTCAAGATTCAATATTGATTTGAGTCACAATAAGATAGATTCTTTCAAAAGTTTTGAAAAATATTCTGACAAAAATATCAGAATGGATTTAGTGGGAAATCCAATTGTATGCAATTATAATGACGTCGAGTGGGTATTTAATCAGACTAAAAAGTTCGCAGAAATGTTCAGCAATGTTGAATGTACAAACTACCATAAGAATCTTTTTCAAATGAAGCCATATGAATTCACTGATGGTCCGACTACTATAACTACTCAACCTACGACACAAACACCTAAACCTACGACTCAAACACCTAATCCTACCACTGAAACACCTAAACCTACGAGTCAAACTCCTAAACCTACCACTGAAACACCTAAACCTACGAGTCAAACACCTAAACCTACAACTGAAACACCTAAACCTACGACTCAAACACCTAAACCTACGAATCAAACCCCAAAACCTACCACTGAAACACCCAAACCGACGACTCAAACACCTAATCCTACCACTGAAACACCCAAACCTACGACTCAAACACCCAAACCTACCACTGAAACACCCAAACCGACGACTCAAACACCCAAACCTACCACTCAAACACCCAAACCTACGACTCAAACACCCAAACCTACGACTCAAACACCCAAACCTACGACTCAAACACCTAAACCTACGACTCAAACCCCAAAACCTACCACTGAAACACCCAAACCGACGACTCAAACACCTAATCCTACCACTGAAACACCCAAACCTACCACTCAAACACCCAAACCTACGACTCAAACACCCCAACCTACGACTCAAACACCCAAACCTACGACTCAAACACCTAAACCTACGACTCAAACCCCAAAACCTACCACTGAAACACCCAAACCTACCACTGAAAGTCCAAAACCTACGACCAACGATGGTTTACCCAACAAAAACTGGTTTTAAAGCTAACAAATACTAACAATATTATAATTATTGCTGTTTTTTAGGAAAATCAGAAGCGTATTTTTTCTGTTCAATTGAAATTATAAATTATGATAGGTTAATTTGTAACAACTTAAATTATCTTTAATAAAAATATTTTAAGTTAGTAATATTCATATTTATTTTTGAGATTAAAGTAAATGATTTGAGTTTCATAGTAAAATTATTAAATTCCCAATTAAGCCGAATAAATGAATCTGCTATTCTTCATTTTTCAATACTTTGTGACTTAAAAGCTGTTATTAACAGCTCTTATTAAGAAGAAATAGATTTTTCAAGATTAATCAACGAATATTTATCTAAAATGTGACAAAAGTTTATTCACTTCAACAACGATTAACTGTATCGTAAACTTAAGTTTCTTTTCTCCTGATAATTGTTTTAAATGTTTTTGTGAATCATTTTTTAATTTCAATTAATTTAAAACAATTTAAGAGATTTAAGAAGGCGTCAAATAGATAGATATAAGGTATTAGATTTAATCTTCATTTGTTCTTTGTTATTGAATTTGATTTACTTCATTCATTAAAGATTTTTTTTATTGATATGAATTCAATTCAATTGTTTATTCTTTAATTGACCACCCAGTCAAATCTCTTCAATAAATAGGCGTAAAACAAAAATTTCTTTTTATTATGTGTCAAAACAATGAAAATGATGAAATTGGGTGAGTTTTTGGAAAATAATTATTGCTTCAAGTAATATTTGAAATTAAATTAATATAAACATAAACTAGAAATTTTCCCAGATAAAAAATGATTCATACGAAATATCAAAAGATAAAATTTTTAAAATTAATAAATAAGTTCTTTAATTTGCATTGACAATCATGTCAAACTGAAAGGCTGTACCTGTTCTAGTCTTAATTACTGACTCAGAAACATAATTACAGAATTTTTTTTGATTCTAGTTTAATTTTTTTACATTTTAGTTTTAATACTTCTGATTTTTCAATTAATCAACCAAGTCACATTTGCTCTTCAATGTCCCTATCCGGAAGATCTGGGAGATTGTGATTGTGATGAAATATCAAACTCAATCAGATGTGATTCAAATGTTCTTCCTAATGTGAGCAAAGCAAACACATTCGCTCTGATTGAGCTGAGAAACACCAAGTTAAACGGAGATAAATTCTTCTTAAACTTGACAACAAAAATTTTGTTTGCGGATAAAATTGATTATACTATACTTAAAGCAATACCAAATTCATCAGCAAAAGTTATTGAGCGCGTTATATTGAATAATGTTGATAACTTTAATTTTGAAGATTTTACGAGCAAAACCTGGTCATCGCTGACATATCTACAAATCGAAAATTCAAAAATTGGAAGCTTAAACGTAAAACTAGATAATTTAGTTAATTTGAAAGAAATTCATCTTAATTTCGATGATATTGAAAAGCTCTCGCTAAAGGATCTAGAAAAATTGACAAGTTTAGAAATTGTTGATTTTTCAAATAACAAGATTTCTCAAATTGACCAAGACAGTGTTTCATTCAAAACTTCAAACCTTCAAATTGATTTAAGCCGAAATTTGCTCACTTCAAATACAATTGACAAGATTACATTTGACAATGGAAATAATGAAATTGAAATTGATTTGAGTCGAAATAATCTAGACTCATTCAAACAATTTGAGAAATATTCTGAAAAGAATATTAAAATTGATTTAACTGGAAACCCGATTGAATGCAATTATAAAGATGATGAATGGGTTTTTAAGGACATTAAAGAATGTTCAGGAAAATTTTTCAACGTTGAGTGTACTAACTATCCCAAGAACCTTTTAAATATGCAGCCGTCTGAGTTCAGGGATTATCATGAGACAACTGTCACAACAAAGACATCTACTGTTACATCAACAGACGGCGAAACTACTGAGCCCACAACTATTTATTCAACCAAACAAACCAATCCTTCCACAAAACTAACCACTACTACCACCACAACTACTCATACAACCAAAACCATCATAGTATCCACTAGTACTGCCAAACATACGGCTACCAATCCAACCACTATTCTTACAACAAAACCTATTACTATTCCTACTACTAAACCAACCACTATTCCTAATACTAAACAAACCACTATTCCTACTAATAAACCAACCACTATTCCTACTACTAAACCAACCACTACTCCTACTACAAAACCAACCACTACTCCTACTACTAAACCAACCACTAATGTCATTACAAAACCTACCACTACTCTTACTTCAAAACCAATCACTCTTAATTCCACGACACCAACTACTCCTACAGCAGAGCCAACAACTGTCACAACGAAAATTTCAACAGAAAAATCAGCAGATTATTTACAAATTGAAGTATTATATATGAAAATTGGAAATACTTCAGGTCATTCTGAATTTACAAATGGTAATTAAACATTTGACTTTTACAAAGCCATTAGTAAAAATTTTTTTGTATTTTATGTATTTTTAGAAAATGAGATCAATATTTGTATGGATGAACCTAATTATGAATCGGTCAGTAAGATTTAAAAACATAAATATTAAATTATCAAAATCATTTAATTAACTAGGACACTACAAGTTGCAAACGATGTAATGTTTCAAAAGTAATTTCGAAAAATCATTTGGAATTCCAAAATTGCTCAATGACATTCAAGAACATATTGGATAAAGATGATTTGTCTGTTGGAATTTTTGGCAAAAACGTATATAGTAAATCTTAAGATTCGGTTTAAATCTTTGTCTCTTTTTCAGAAAGATATTTTCAATGCCAGAATGAAAATGGCTGATCTCTTAGAGATGGATGGTGCTAACAAAGTTTCAATTATTTTGAACCATGAAACAAGATTGAGAATAGTTTTCGATATTAAATTCACAAATATTACAACATTCATACCAGCATCAGTGCAAACCACCACCAAGAAAAATTCAAAAACAGTTTCTAGTGAAACATCCACCACAGATACCACGCAAACTACTGTTACAGCACCACTTATTTTTGTGACCAAACCAACCACCAATATTACGAAACAAACTACAACAATTGGATCTGCATCAACTAGTTTACCTTCTACATCTTCATCTGGAAGCAAGAATACACCTAAAATAATACCACAGCATTTGAAAGTAGAATCAATTGAAATTATAGTCAATTATGTGAAAAGCAGTCATAACTTTATAGATGGTAATTCAAATCTTTATTTATAAATGTGCTATTAATTTAAAAATATTATTTTCAGAACAAAAAATCAGTATTTGTAAGGGAGATATGATGGTGAGTAATTCTAAATTAATTTCAAATTTTTAAAATTTTCATTTTAGTCTGATAAAAGTTGTCAAACATGTAACGTAAAAACATTTTCAAAAGAAGTCCTGAAATTCAAAGATTGCAAACTCAAATTTGAAGATATATTGGAGAATGAAATTTTGACTGTTCATATTTTCGACCGAAACGATGTATTATTACTAATTTTAATTTGACCTATCTAATATAATTTGTGAATTTTTTCAGCAATTTGTCTGGGCCAAAACTTTGAATATTGCCGATATTATGAAGATGGATGGTTCTAAACTTGTATCGATTCTATTAAGAAATGACACAAAATTGCGAATGAATGTCGATATTAAGATAACATATTTTCAGCCAATTACAACCTCAACAAAGCCTACCACACAAATTTCAAATGTTAAAGCCATGTACAAACTAATTACTGGAAAAATTTCACTTGGATTCAAACCAAAATATGCAACAAGTTATTGAAGTTTTATTAGAATTATCACAATAAATTTTATTTCATTTATTTTAGTTGAATTAAATATTTGTATTTATATGAGTGAAAATGATATACAAGTAAGTTGTATTTATTTCTTAAATTTATTGATAGTAAAATTTTAAAATTCACAAAAATTCACCTATAAAAATTATAGCGATGTTCACATTGTGGAAACGGAATTACCACAAATAGAACTACTGAGTGGTCTGAGTGTCCAGAACTTGGTGATCAAAAAATAAAGGAAAATGAAATTATCACGTTTTATTTTTCTGATATTAACAACTTAGTGAGTATATAAATAATTTTTAAAAATTTAATTAAAGTAAATATATTGTAGCCAATTGGTGATGCATCTTTAAAAATGGGAATAGATATTGATTTGAAAAAAGTCAATTCTATACAGAATAAATCAATTAAAGTGAAAGCCGAAGACCAAGTTCAAGAATATGATTTGAACTTTGAATGGTCTTTGTCAAAATTATAGCATAACAAATGCTAGTTTTATTCTATTTAGAAGAAACATTCTTCACAGTTCAATGTCAGCAATATATTTTCAAAATGTAATATAAAACAAATGTTCGTTAATAAATTGTATTTAATTTTCTACAAAAGCAGTATTTCCTGAGAACTGCACTTTCAATACAATGCGATTGATTTCCATACAAATTAATTCGTGAAATGTCTCCGATTAAAGACATTTCATTATTATCTGGATTGTAGTTAACCGTTGACTCAAACAACGCTTTACTCGGATTTACTTCAATTATAATCAAATAGTGTTTTGTTTTACTTATAACTGAATTATTTCCAAATACAGCGTCATTCATACAGAGGTCGGTAGTTGTGTTACATTTTTGAAACTTCAATACTTTGTCACTTAAAAGCTGTTCCGAAGCGGATAGAGTTTTTCCAAGACTTAATTCAACGCATTTTTCACTAAAATCTGACAAAAGATTATTCACTTCTTTGACGATGAACTCAGATATTGGTGTAATTGAAGTCAGGTTTTTGATGGGTTTACTGGTCTGACAACTGCACCAGTGGTC
>JAQIXD010001449.1:0-14880 GCA_034699985.1 Minunthozetes semirufus
AAAGTCTATATAATAACCGGAGGTTTGGGTGGCTTTGGATTAGAGTTAGTCCATTGGATGCTGTTTATGGGCGCCCGAAAGTTTGTGCTGACCTCAAGATATGGGGCAAACAGTAGTTACCAGAAGTTTGTTATCAATAGAATCGAGTCTTTAAGCAAAAAGTTTAAAATATTTTCAACAAAAATCGCGATTTCAACCCATAATACAAAAACAAGTGACGGAACCAAACAGTTGTTAGAAGAGGCCAATAGTTTGGGACCAATCGGTGGTGTCTTTCATTTGGCTCTTGTCCTCAATGATTGTCTTATTGAGAACCAGACTATTGATAAGTTCGAGGAAACTATTGACTCAAAGTCAAAGCCTTTTGAGAATTTGGATCAAATTTCGAGACAATTGAACCTCAATTTGGACTATTTTGTTATCTTCTCGTCTGTCTCTTGTGGTAAAGGAAATGCCGGACAATCCAACTATGGTTACGCAAACTCTGTCTGCGAACGCATTTGTGAGATCAGACGTAAGGATGGTTTGCATGGTTTGGCCATTCAATGGGGACCTATTGGTGACGTTGGAGTTATAGCCAACACAGAGATGAGTTCATTGTCTGGTATTGTGAAACAGAGAATCAATTCATGTCTCGAAGTATTGGATAAATTGCTTGAAAGCCATCACTCAGTCGTTTCATGTGTTGTAAGTAATCATTAATTGATATTAGTTTTTAAAATACCTTTAATTGAGTCCTAATTTTCTTTTAATTATCTATTGTTTGGATTAAAAGCAAACTATTCTTAAGCTTTGGTTTAAGAATAAATCAATTTATAGGTCACTCCCAATGTGTTGACACAATAATTAATTAACTCATTAATGGCTTAATTATAATAAGGTTTTCCTCAATGTTTAGGTCAGAGCAAAGAGAGTGACAGCCGAAGGGTCTCGAGAGTCGAAAATTGTTGGCCAGATTTGGTCAGCACTAGGAGTGGACCCAAAAACAACGCCCGACCACTTGACTCTGGGAGAGATCGGAATGGAGTCAATGTTTGCAATTGAATTACAACAGGGATTGGAGAGGGATTACAACATGAAGTTAACACTGAATGATATTAAGAACATAACTGTCCGCCACATCAAAGAGTTCGAAAGCGGGCAAATCGAACAGTTGAGGACATTTGCCGAAGATATTCGAGTGGCGCGCGAGAAGATGGGAAAAGTCAAGTTTATTATTCCGAGCGATGCCTATTCCAGACTAAACGCAGTAAAGACTGGAACTCCTGTTTATTTCTTACCCCCATTGGAGGGTATATTCGCATCACTGGAAGCGTTGGCCGAAAAGATTGACCGACCGGTCATTGGCCTCAATTGGACCAAAGAAATGGACAAAATGGAGACCATTAAAGAGATTACCGCTTATTATACGAAACTATTGAACACAATTCACCCGAACGGCGACTACGATATTGTCGGACACTTTTATGGTGCGCTTATTGTGACAAAAATGCTGAAAACAAAAGCACCGGTGGGTAGGGCTGCCATCATTGACCTGAGCTCTGGTGTCCATATGGGAGAAGAGCTGACATCAGATGAAAATCTGGTGGAAATGATAACGAAATTCATTTGCAAAGATCTGCCCAAACCTTTGCACGAAAAGCTCAACCGAGACCTGAAGACCAAGACTGACGTCAACTCAAAGCTGAGTAAACTGAGCGCTGAGGTCAAGGATTTTGTCGGCAAAGGGTTTGTCGCCCGAGACCTGGACCTCATTCTGAGCAACTCGTTTAAGAGGGCAAAGATGTTCACTAATTATAGGCTCAAAATGAAGGGAAAGATGAAGAAAGCAAAGTTAAATGCAGGCAAAAAGTACCTGCAAATCAGTGGCAAACTCCTGATCATTAACCCGTCCTCTGGTGATGACACCGATTCTAATGAAATGATGGACAGAATCAGAGACTCATATTTTTTGCCCGAAAAGGTTAGCAATAATTCACTCATTTTTGATCTGAATTTTTCCATTAATTCATTTATTTCTCAAAACAGGGTTTAGAGGGAAAACTCAACTTTGAAACAGTCGATCCTTCAGCCGAAGACTATACCACAAAGATCTTCCATCAGGTCTCTGTATCGCTGAACAAGTTTTTATCATAAAAAGTGACGTTTACTCAATTCTTGTACTTATTTTACTCATTTATCTCATTATTTATAACTTATTTTTGACTCAATTTTTGAATAAAACTAAAAATTTTCGAAAAAATTGTCCAAAATTTGTGAAAATGTTGTGTAAAACGCCGTTCAATGAACCGAAACATTTAATACACAAATTATATCAGAATTTTCCTGTTTATCAGTCTTTGGAAAAATGAGTCTCAATTATATCTGACTCTCTGATGACTCTTTCTCATGGAATTTCAATTATTTGAACCATTATCAACATTATAACCCATTATAAACAGGAAGATTCCCGAAGAAACATTAATTAAAGCCTATAATACATAGACTTCGAGTAGATTTGCCGAAAGAATGGAATTCTTCGGTAAAATTCCAGACCTTTTCATTCAGTGATAATTAGTTTCTATATTTGATAAAACCTTGATATTTGCAGCTAATTATTATCTTGATAATTCTAGAATAAGTGAATTAACAATTCTAACAAAAGAAAGAAAACAATTTCCAATCAAATTAAGATCGATTATCAGGGATGAGAACCAATAAAATCATGGCTCATTGGTTTGAGCAAGGTTAAAATATTTATTAGTTGTTAAAAAATGCCAAGGTCACATTAATTTGTTGATTTTAATAAGAATACGTTTTCTATGAGAATTATCAAGAAATTAGTGACTAATTATTAGCCTATTACCACCCGTTGGACATCACTGGAAAAACTTGCGTCAATTGATTGTACGCCTGATTGAAGATCACGAACAGGTGTCGGATAATAATAAACATAATAAAAATAATAAACACTATAAACAAGGTTATAATTAATCAAATTATATGAATTATAGAATATTTGTTAATTATATCGACTCTTTGTTTGTAGTTATGATTATAATCTCGGAGTTAATAAATAAGAAACAATAAGAGAGGTAATTGTTGGTTAAAATTTCCCCATTTTGGCACATTTTTGGGAACTTTTTCCTCACATTTTTCTCGATTCCAATAATTCCTATAATCATAATCAGTTTAATGTGATTTTTCTTGGTTTTTATGCCTATACCTCTCCTATTGAAAGTCAAATTCACTGAACATTTATTTGAATTAATTTTTTCTGAAGAAAATTAATCTTTGATTTGATTTTCAAATGAAATCCAAGTTTATTTTGATTTTGAATTTTTTTGATAAACAAATCAATTTATTTATTGAATTCTTGTTAATCTTGTGATGAAATTAGTTCAGTGAAAATGAGCGGCAAATTCATGAAGATATTCACCGATGACATTGTCATCAGTGGTATGAGTGGTCGGTTCCCAGAATCCAATTCTCCGGATGAGTTCGCGAAGAATCTCTACAACAAAGTGGATATGATTACTGAAGACAGCCGGCGATGGCCTTTAGGTATATGTTTGTCCAACATTATTCGCCCAATTTTACTAGATAAGAACTAAAACTTATTCTAGATCATCAATTATCAAATTGAGCTTGGTGACAAAACCAGTTTTTAACAAATTCAATTTAAAACTGTAACAAACTATGTTATTAAAGTTCAAACATTTAAAAACCACTTATCTGTTAGCCTCTGTAGCGTTGAGTTAATCTGTTTTATCAAAGCATAGATTTTTTGTCAAATTTGTAGATAAACTATTTCTGAGTCAAACAAATGATAACGAAATAAAACCATTTATTGTCCGCAAAGTCTTTGACCACAAAATAAAATGTATTTCAGATACTTATGGTATGAACTGCCGAATGGGAAAACTCAAAGACATCGACAAATTCGATGGTCTCTTCTTCGGGATAATGGACACAATGGCCGACACTATTGACCCGCAGTCAAGAATCCTATTGGAGACCACATATGAGGCCATCATTGACGCCGGTATTCATTAACTCAATTATTCTGAACTCTGTATTAATCCCCGAATTGCAAGGTATGAATCCGCAGTCACTTCGGGGCAGTCAGACGGGTGTATACATCGGGTATTCCTCTTTCGGAATGCCTGACGGAATACCAGAGGAAACACAACCGGACTCTCAAAACTCAATGACAGAAACACTTCTTTGGATTCCGGGAAACTCGAAATGTCTTTACGCCAACAGAATATCATTCGTATTCGACTTCAAAGGACCCTCACTATTGATAGACACCGCCTGTTCCTCAAGTCTGGTGGCCATGAATTCGGCGATCAATGACCTGAGATTAGGTCTGAATCAGAGATCAATTGTTCAGAAGTTTAAGAAAATATTAAACCATTGATTGATATACAGGCAAATGTGATCAGGCGATAGTCGGCGGCACTCAGGTATGCCTTCAGCCGTTCACAAACCATATATTCCAGTCGACGCGTCTCAACGCCAGCGATGGTATACCCAAAGTCTGGGACGAAAAGGCCGACGGCTTTGTCAGAGGAGAGACTGTTTCCTGTTTCTTACTGCAGAGGAGGCCTCACGCCAGACGTGTTTACGCGACTGTCCTCAGCTCTGGTGTTAATATTGATGGCAACAAAAGAATGGGAATGTTTTTCCCCTCTTCTGAGAGTCAGGAGGAGCTCATGATTAAGACATACGAAGAGGCAAATGTGGATCCACTCAAAGTGACATATTTTGAAGCTCACGCCACCGGAACAAAGGTATGGCCAGTGCTTAAACAATTCATGCCTGACGTATAAACTGATCCATAGGTTGGGGACCAACAGGAGGCCAAAGCTATTTATAACGCATACTGTTTGAGGCCTAATCGAGAACAACCCCTTCCTATCGGTTTATTGAAGAGCAATATCGGTCACTCAGAGGGCGCTTCGGGAGCCTCTTCTTTGGCCAAAGTATTGCTCTCTTATGAGAACGAATGCATTCCTCCAAACCTTCACCTGAAGAAATTGAAGGCCGGAATCGCAGAGATGTCACCCATGTTGTCACCAATCAGTGATTGTCTTCCATATACTCCCGGTATTTGACGGATTAGTCCATTCTTCTGGTGATTATTCCTTTTGTTTGCGTCTTAGGAATCGCTGGAATCAATAACTTCGGTATCGGAGGAGTGAACGCTCACCTATTGATTGAACCAAATTATAAGACAATATCAGAGAACAACCATTACATCGTTGACGCTATTCCTCGATTAGTGAACATTTGCTGTCGAACTGAAGAGGCGTTCAGTCAAATGTGTAAATGGATTGAAGACAACCCACAGAAAGTGACTCAAGAATTCCTATCACTTCTGACCGACACTATGAAAGTGGAGCCACAGATCAGTTCAACCGGTTTTCCGATAAGAGGTTTGTTTGGAATAAATACAAGAATTTAGACTAAAATTGTCTTCACTTTCGACTTAAGGCTCGCTTTTGATTAAGAAATTGAGTGAAAACAACAAACCATTAAAATATGAATATAAGAGACAGCACTCGATGTATATCAGTAAAGGTGTCAGACCTCAGGTCTGGTTCCTATTCCCTGGACTCGGATGTCAGTGGATAGGAATGGCAAAGGCTCTGATGCCGATCAACATATTCGCCGATAAGATCGAGGAATGCCATCAAATACTCAAACCCTTTGGGATTGACTTAAAATATCTGCTCTTATCTGATGATAAGAACTCGATGTCGACGATGACCAACAAATTCTGTGCGACAACTGCTCTCGAAATCGGATTATTCGATGTCATGACTGCCCTCAACATAAAACCAGACGGAATTATAGGACATTCATTTGGAGAAATAGCCTGTGCTTACGCTGATGGGTGTCTGACCACAAGGGAAGCGCTTTTGATAACCTATTATAGAGGAGTCGTCACAGAAAGCGATAAAAAGATACCCAAAGGTCTGATGGCTGTTGTGGGTATGTCCTGGGCTGAGGTCAAACAATTGTGCCCTAAAGGTGTGAGTGTTGTCTGCAATAACGCGATGAATACAGTCGTTGTTTCCGGTAATCAATAATTGATTTATTCTTCGATTTGTTTTTAATAAAAATATTTTTCATTAATTTTTAGGACTTTTTAATGAAATCAAAGAATTGACCGAAGATTTGACCAAAAAAGGTGTGTTTGTTCTCGAGTTGGAGAGCAGTCACATTCCATACCACAGCGAATATCTGATCTCTTCTTCGCAAAGAATGACCGATGAAATCAAGAAACTTCTCAAAGAGCCTAAACTCCGGTCCAAGAAGTGGACGTCGACTTCGATCTTGGACTCAGACCCTGAAGAGGTCTTGAGATACGCTTCGGCCGAGTATTTCGTCCATAACCTAATATCTCCCGTTTTCTTCTACAACAAACTCAAACAATTACCTGAAGATGCAATTGTGGTAGAGATGGGACCGCACGCACTCTTCGCCCGAACAGTGACCGAAACACTCGAGTCCTCCACATATCTGCCACTAATGAAACGCAACTCAAATGACACGAATTTGGACCAGTTCTTGAGCTCAATCGCAAGACTCTATGAGTTAGGTCTGAATCCCAACATCGAGAACCTGTACCCGAAGGTCGAGTGGCCGGTGACGAGAGGCACACAATCAATCAGTTCCCTCATGTGTTGGGACCACAAAAAGAGTCATTTTGTCCGCAAATATCCCGACTTTTACTTCAGATATTCGGCGAATGACTTGAATGAGACGATAGACCTCTCGCGGAGGTTCAACACCTTTCTGCCCGACCACTGCATTGACGGCAACCTCCTATTCCCGGCCACCGGTTATCTGATGCTCGCGTGGAGACAATTGGCCGCATCGAAGGGCAAGATCTGGAACCAAATACCGGTGATCTTCGAAGACGTTCAGTTCAGAAGAGCTGTATTCCTCTCCGACATTGATATCACCCGACTTAAGGTCAAACTCTTTGATCAGTCAGGTATGGGATAACCCTATCTTCTGATATCAATAAAATGTTTTGTTCTTCAGGAGAGTTCGCTGTCTTAGAGAACAACAACCTCTGCTGTCGCGGAAAAATCAGAACCACCTCTGAGGACAACCGGTATGTCCTGAGTGTGCAAAAACTCGTCGACAATAAACAGACTAACAGTGAATCAGAGGTCTGTCTAACAGTTGATGACATATATAAAGATCTTCGTATCGGTGGCTATGATTACGGCCCCGAGTTTAGGGGTCTTCAGTCCATTCGCACCGATAGGTTCCGGACAATTGAAGGCACCGTTAAATGGGACGGAAATTGGATCACATTTACTGACTCTTTGCTGCAGTCAATGGCTGTTGGAATGCCTTTAAGAAAAATGATGGTTCCGGTGATGATAAAGGCGTTGAGATGTGACCCACGAGTCCTCTACGAAGCTGTCGCTCAGCACAAAGTGATCGATGAAAAGGAACAGGCATTCAATGAGGAACAGGAGCTCAATAAGTTTATAGCAGCGGACACTTCAAAGAACAACTCCGTTGAAGACGAGTCCGATTTCCTGGACATCGATAATAAGAACCTCTTTGAAGGAGTGGTCGGTTCCAAGTTTCATATGTATAAATCTGTGCTCCCTTTCTATGCAAATATGACCACAAGAATGATTGTCACTCATGGCCTCGAAGTGGAAGACCTGATGGCTATTCCTATTTCACGTAAGACTAATGTCCAGGACTTGAAACTGGAATACTATCGGTTTGTGGCAAATGAAGACACGAATGCCATCGAAGAATGCGATCGAATATATCTAAAACAGTATCTGAAGGTAGGGTTGGACTGACTTTTGCCACCGTTTTTACAATTATCTCATTTTAGGTCTGTTTCTCACTTGCGCTCAAAGCAAAAGAAATTCTTGGAATCAACGGAACTGTTAGTTCCAATGGTAACAATCGAGTGTCTGAAGATGTAATTCGTGGCTATCTTTCCGATTCTAATGAAAGCCATGTTTTGCTCAGAATATTCAGTCGATTACTGGAAGTCTTATCCAAAAAAGACAAGAATCAGAACTTTGATGAGAATATTCTGAAACAATTCACTAATGAATTACTGGATAACAAAGAATACGATCTATCAAAAGACGTCATAAATCAGGTCTCGAAGAATGAGCTCTTGATTCGTACACTTCTTGATATCGTCAGCGAAAACAATGTCCCGAAAAAGGATATCAGAGTTTTAGAGATAAGTCTAACAAATGCTTTGATGGCTAAAGAAGTGGACAATCATATGGCTTCGGCTGCCATTTACCCGATTGACGTCGACTACACCATAGCTGTCAAATCAATCGCTTCCACACACGAAGACTACAAGAATAAGACATTCAAACTGATTGAATGGGACTCAAAGAAGTCGGTCTTCCCGTCAGACATAACACCAAAAGATATGATTATTTTGAACTTCACTGAAGAGCTCTTCGTAATTGATCTCAAATCTCATTTACAAGAAGTTTATGACGTAATCGTCAACAAAGGCTTTCTATTATCTGTCTTCAGATACCAATTGACAGAACCAGAGCTGGCGTTGAATGCATTGATTGGCAGAAAGACTGACAAAAGTATTGATTTTGAGAAACAGATTCAACTCTTCGTAAAAGAGACAAAAAATCTTGGATTCAATCTTATCTGCAGTAAAACCGATTCTATCGGATCCATGGCTTTTCTCTTCAGGAAGATTGATCTTAACATACCTGTGCCGCCAATGCAGGAACAGGTGTTTCAAATCAGCGCAGACTGTCGTCAATGGTTTGAAAAATTGAGAGAAAAGATTCAATACATTAATGAAAACGACATCAAAGAGGAAAACCTTTGGCTCATCGCAAACGATTCGGACATTAATGGCATCATTGGTCTCATTAATTGTCTTCGTTTGGAACCGGGAGGAGAGACCATAAGAGTTATCTTCGATTGCGATAATCGCACAGAATTTCCCATTAATTTCAACGAAAAGCCTTTTTCTGATCTCTTGACCAATGATTTGGCGGTAAATGTGTTGAGAGACGGAAAGATCGGGACTTACAGACACTTAACACTTCCCAAAGATTACGACAAAACACAATCAAATGAGTATTTCCTAAATGTTGGCCAAAACAGAGACCTTTCGAGTCTTCAATGGTATGACTCGAAGAACTTGTGCTCTCTTAAGGAGTGCTTCGATATAAACAATCGAAGACTGGATCTAATAAACTGTAAGATCTATAGCTCAGGCCTCAACTTCAGGGATGTTATGTTAGCTACAGGTATGTCCTAATCGTGAAATAACTCAATTATTCATTGCTCTCATTCCGTGCGAAATCAGGCAGAATAAGCTCTGGCGCTCAAAACCTGTTCACTGACTGTGTGTTAGGGCTCGAATTCGCGGGCCGTCGAACCGAAACCGGGGAACGGGTTATGGGTTTTGATATGAGCCGATGTTTTGCCACATCTATTGACGCCAACAGTGAGTTCATCACTCATATACCCGACCACTGGTCTATGGATGACGGGGTCACTGTTTTGAGCACTTATAGCACTGTATGGTATGGTCTCATAGAAAGGGCTCTTTTGCAGAGAAGTAAAACAATTAGTAATAAATCAATAAAAGTGTTAATTAATTAATCCCTTCAGACGAGAGTATTCTCATTCACTCCGGGGCTGGAGGTGTAGGACAGGCCGCTATCAATATTTGTCAGTTTTATGACTGCGATATCTTTGTTACGGTTGGAACTGAAGAGAAGAAGAGGTTTTTGATGACTGAGTATAACATTCCTGAGAACAGAATATTCAGTTCCAGAGATATTCAGTTTAAGTTTGAAATCAAAGCCATAACTGAGGGAAGAGGCGTTGATTTGGTGCTCAACTCTTTGACCGGCGATAAACTTGAGGCCAGTTATGAATGTGTGGCCGATTGCGGTCGGTTTGTAGAGATCGGCAAATATGACCTCCAAATGAACAAACAGTTGGGAATGTTTTCATTCCTTAAAGACATCTCTTTTATTGGCGTTTCTGTTGACCACAAGTTATACCACAATAAAGGCTTCGCTAAGAAGTTCTTCGATTGGATGCACCAAAATTCAAGCAATGGTTGTGTCAAACCAATAACGAGAACAGTTTTTGCGGCTGAAGATGCGGAGAAGGCCTTCCGTTATATGACAACCGGTAAACACATCGGAAAGATTGTGATCCGAATCCGAAACGAAGAAACGGATCGAAAGGCAGTCAATGCTATCAAACCTGCGATAAGTCTGAAGACAACAACAAAAACATATTTCAATCCAAACAAAGTCTATATAATAACCGGAGGTTTGGGTGGTATTGGACTCGAAATAATCCATTGGATGCTGTTCTTAGGCGCCCGAAAGTTTGTGCTGACCTCAAGATATGGTGTGCGAAACGATTACCAGAAATTCATATCCAGAAGAGTGGAGTCTTTGGGCAATAGATTCAAAATGTTTGACACAAAGATTGTAGTCTTAACTCATGACAGCAATACTGCCGAAGGAGCGGAACAATTAGTAAGTGATGCGCAACTGTTGGGACCAATTGGTGGTGTCTTTCATATGGCGCTCGTTCTCAATGACTGTCGTTTTGAGAATCAAATAATCGATAAATTCTGTGAAACCGTTGACTCAAAAGCGAAGATATTCCAGAATTTGGACACAATTTCCCGAAAACTTGACTTAAATTTGGATTATTTCGTACTCTTCTCGTCGATAGTATGCGGTAAAGGAAATAGCGGTCAATCAAACTATGGTTACGCGAACTCTATATGTGAGCGCATATGTGAGGCCAGACGTAGGGATGGGTTACACGGTTTAGCCATTCAGTGGGGACCTATCGGTGACGTTGGAGTGTTAGCAGAGTCTGAGATACTGACCTCAGTGTCTGGTATTGTCAAACAGCGGATCAATTCTTGTTTCGATATTTTGGATAAATTGCTTCAAACGTCACACTCTGTGGTCTCCTGTTATGTAAGGAATCAATACTTTTGTCATTAGTTTTGATTAATTTGTGTCTCATATCAAACCTGACCTCAGGTTAGGGCCAAACGTGTCTCTCAATGCAGTACAAGAGAGTCACGAATTTGTCACCAGATTTGGTCCTCTTTAGGCATTGACCCGAAGACAACTCCCGAACACTTGACTTTAGGAGAGATTGGAATGGAGTCTATGTTTGCGGTGGAACTACAGCAGGGATTGGAGAGGGATTACGACATCAAAGTCTCGTTGAATGACATCAAATCGATTACAATAAAACAGTTGAAGGACTTTGAGGTCGGAAAACAGGAAGAGTTGAGGACTTTTGCTAAACAAATACGGACTGCGAGGGAGAGGTTGAGTAAAATCAAGTTCATTATACCCACCGAAAGCTATACCCGACTCAATGGTGTGAAGAGTGGAAGACCTGTCTATTTCTTACCGCCATTGGAGGGTATATTTGCATCACTGGAAGCGTTGGCCGAAAAGGTTAACCGACCGGTCATTGGTCTCAATTGGACTAAAGATATGGAAAACATGTCTTCACTCAAAGAAATCACTGAATATTACATGAATTTACTGAAGAGTATTCACCCGAACGGCGACTTCGATATTGTCGGGCACTTTTACGGCGCTCTAATAGCGATGCAAATGCTTAAGAAGAGAGCGCCCGTCAAACAGGCGGTCATTATAGACATCTTTTCGCACACAAAACTGGATGAACAACACTTAGATGACGACAATCTCATAGCACTGATCACTAAATTCATGTCAAAAGACTTACCGCAAGTAATGAGGGATCGACTGACGCGCGAAATCAAACTCAAACCCGATCTGAACGGAAAGCTCCAGAAGATTACTTCAGAGGTCAAGGAGTTTGTCGGCAAATCTTTGGTCAGTAAAGACATGGATGAGATCCTGAGGAATGCGTTCAGAAGAGCCAAACTATTCGTCAATTATAGGCTTAATATGAAGAAAAAGGTGAAACAGTTTAAGAGGAATGTCGGCCAAAAGTATCTCGAAATGAATGGTAAACTACTTATCATTAAACCGCATGAGATTACCCCAGAGGACAGTCATCTGAACAATGCTTTTGATCGGATCAAAGACTCGTATTTCCTTCCAGAGAAGGTATGGCCTAACAATTGCTTTTGTTTTTTGGCATAAATTCTGATTTATTGATAAATTTCAGGGACTGGAGGGTCGACTCAACTTCGATACAGTGGACACCAATCCGGAAGACATATCCAACAAAGCGTTCGAATTGATTGCCAACAAAATCAACGAATATTTGTCTTAAAACTCATATATTTTATAATAAATTTTGTTTTCAATAAAAAAGACTTTATTTCAAAACAATTACAAGAATTTCATATCAGTGATGGCCAGGAAGGGGACAGTTAACAAAAACCTATTGAAGATAGGCTTACATAACGGGATAAATGCCCAAAAAGTATTTACAGTTAGCAGTCAGCAAGGTCAATTTTCAATATTTGTCTTTGAAGTTATCAATCAAAAGAAAATTCTTTCCATTCTTTCCTAATCGATTAAAAAGTGATCTTTCAATTACCAATAACTCAAAGATTATTTTTAATTACTTTAAAAGACAAATAAATGAATAAAATGAGAGATGAAATTATCTAATGATTTTGAAGGCCAGAAAGACAAAAATTACATTTGAATAATTATCCATGATAAATCTAATAAATAATTTATTAAATATAGCCAATTTATTAATTTCCTCTACAAGATTTGAATTTAAATTTTCTTTCATTACGAAATAAAGTTTAATTTTATCTAGTATAGATTGTCTTGAAATGGGAATTAAAAATTTAAATATTTGACATTGAAAAAGGATCAGAAGAGATTTAGTGGCACAATTCTCCAGATACAAATTTTATGGCACAAAATGAAGTATAAAAGTTTGAGCTAAAGCTAACGGTTTTCAAAGTTAACATTGAGAGAAGATGGCCATGTTCAAAACCAACATCAACTATATTCTTTTGGTGAGCACAGTTTCCCTGTTCCTAACTAGGTTCCCTGTCCATTTTCATCTATCAAAATCTTATCAATCTCTAGAAAAAAGCTAACATTGTTAGTAAATATAAAAGTTAGCTTTTTCTCCTAATTTTCCTTGTGCCTAAATTAGATAATTTTAATTTATTCAATTAAACACATTATGAATTACACATTGTATGATAATATATTCCAAGATCATATCCAATGAATTTTTTCATTCAATTGACTGAATACTAATTTTTTCCTTAAAATGATTTACATATTTTTAAAATTAACCCTTCCTTTCAAAAGGGAAAATACCAAGCACAAAATGGAAAAGTTTCCAATATATTGATAAAATTTAAATAATTAAATAAATTAAAGTACTCTTTTATCTATTATATTGAGAATTTTAGTTGAATTCACCATAAAAAGACCAAAATAGGTTTAATTCAATTTTATAGCAAAATATTAATAAGTATAAGCTTAAGGTCGAAAAATTAGAATATCCTGTTATTGAGCAAGTATAAATAGCTTAACATTTAAGCGATAGGCTTAAGTTGGTCAAAGTTAAAATTGATTGAAAATGGGCATGTTCAAAACCAAAATCAATTATGTTATTTTGGTGAACACAGTGATAATTCATATACTTGGATTGTATGGCTTTTATCTTGCTACTTCTTTGCATACCAACTGGAAAACTATTGTTTACCACTTGACAGTATGTTCTTTGGCAATCTTAGGTAAAATTAATTCACTATTAATAATTTTATCAAGATTAATTTTGATAATTATCTTGAAATTAGCTTCAGTAATGGGAGCGCATAGATTATGGACCCATAGAAGTTATAAAGCCCACAAAGCCATAGAGGTAATCTTGCTCATTTTCGAAACTTACGGGGGTCAGCCTCCTGTCTACATTTGGGCCAGAGATCATAGGGTTCACCACAAATGGGTGGACACAGAAGCCGATCCCTATAACATTAATAGAGGACTATTTTTCTCTCAAATCGGTTGGTATTCTTTGAGAAAGACAAAAGAGTTCAAAGAGAAAGGTAAACCATTTATTTATAATTACCCACTATCTTCTAATTCAATTGTCCTACAGAAATGATAATTTCTCACTACCTTGTTTATATTGAATTTTGACAAAATGTTTATTTAATAGTGAAGACAATTAATCTAGATGATATGCTCAATGACAAGCTTGCAATGTTCCAATTGCGTTATTATGCTGTGCTGCTCCCGTCTTCGTGGGTGATCTCTGCTTTGGTACCGCATCTCCTATGGAAGGAAAGCCTATTCACCTCCTTTTGTATAGTAATGCTAACGGTGTCAATTGTGAATGAACAAATTGGAACTGTCAACTCCCTGTCCCATTACTGGGGTTGGAAGCCATATGACACAGGAATGGAACCCACATTTAACCGAATAACCAATTACCTGACCTTCGGTGAGGGATACCACAACTTTCACCACACGTTCCCAAAAGACTACACCTCATCAGAGCTCCATTGGACAAAAAATTTCAATATTCCCGCTCTTATTATTGAAACACTTGAAAGACTAGGTTTGGTGACAGAGACAAAGCGAGTTAGTAACAAGGTGATTACTGAACGGCGACAAAGAACGGGCGATACTTCTTACAAAATCGCACCTTGGTCTTGTCTGCTGGATCAGATTGCTGGATTTATAATAGGTAACTGGGTGCTTTGTCTAATATTTGGCATTAGATACATAAGGTATTCTTCGCTTATTTGATAAATTTCACCATGGTAATTAATTGTGGATAATTTAAGTCTTCTGTAAAAACATATTATCCGAAATTTCTGTTAGCCTTCACTCTAATCGTCACATTCAGTATCTCCTGTCCATTGATAGCGCCGGT